>VZRO01003873.1:4173377-4239980 GCA_013397915.1 Daphoenositta chrysoptera
CCCCCGGTAAGCGCCGCCCGGGCCGGGAGCGGGCTGGGGGCGGGCCGGCCGCGGCTCTCCGCGCTGGGGGTCCGAGCTGTGGGGCGCTGTCACCCCGGGGAGGCTCCGGCAGCGGGTGGCGTGGGTGTCCCGGTGGCTCCGCGGTCCGGTGTCCCCGCTGGCGATGTGTGCTGCTTTTCCCAGGCTCGAGGTCGGCGAAGCGGACTTCGTCGCGCTCTGTGATGCGCTGAAGGTGTCGGAGAGCGTGAGGGAGAAAGCGTGGAAGACGTACGAGAGCTTGTCGGCAGCGGACGGAGCCCTGGTGAGTAGCTGCAGCTCGTAGCATCGCCCCGCAGCAGCGGCTGTCCCGTGCTACTGCTCAGATACGGAGCCGTAACTTGGCGGCAGCGGCGGCCGAGGGTCCCACAGCCACAGCTCACATAGTGTGACTTAGCTTTTTCACAGCCAAAGTAGACTGAAGTGGGATTATGCCGTGTTCACGGCTGTGTAAACTGGCTTCTGTAGATTGCCCTTTTTTGTTAACGTTTTGCCATAAAGGTACGTGATCAATAACCCTTTTAGATTACTAACAAATGACAGTAGACAGCACCATGCGATTAGTTAATTCTTCGAAGTGCAGGTTATTTCAAATATGTCTTAGTCAGCTTTATACAGGTCGTCTCATTGTGTGTTTCTGTGTATTTTTTCCTTCTGCCTCTTTTATGAGGCTGCAGAAAGGGTATGGAGAAGACTGTTGCAGAGACAGGAATGTCTGTGTGTTAAACTTTTTTTTTCTATTGCATAATGTTAACCTGTGCTTATCATTGAGGCATTTCCGTTCAAAGTTAGTCACTGGGCATGTGTAAACAGATTAATAAAATGCTAGGCCCTTTCCTGATTTTTGCTTTTCCTTCTCCTCAGTGTGACTGCTGTGTCAACAAGCTGACTCAGAGAACAGCTATAATAGAACTAAATCATGGCAGAAGCTTTGTTATAGAGTCCAGATGTAGTTCTGTAATACCTAGGTGGGGTATTATTCCCACTGTGTGGACTTGCATTGATGTACATGTTGTGACTTCTGCTTACCCTTCTGCATCTTGAGCTGACCTGCCACACCTATGCTGTCACTACTAATAGTTTGTTATCTGTGTTTTTAAACTGCGGTGTGGATATACCAACTCTTGTTGCATTCACATCACAGTGTTATAATAGCATAGGAGGGAGACTGTGCACAGCTCTTTGAGTAACAGATACAATTTCTGGTCATGGACGTTCATGGGAAGCATTTACCTAAAAGCATAGTTGAGTTCTCCTATATGGATGAAAACAGGAGTGGTCAGTTCCCTTGACTGAAAAAAAAACAAGGCAGGTTTCCATATCATCCTGCAAATTTCATTTACAGGTAAAGTTTTGTTTTCACTGATCATTAGTTAGCAGTGGCCAGGTAAGATACAGTGTTTGAAACCTTTTGGCATCTGAAGATCGCCTCCTTTACCTATTCAGAACCAGACCTTCATTATGATGTATAGCTAATATCTGTAGTCTTGCAAATAAAAGTGATTGCTGAGAGCTTTGCAATTAACAGGAAAAAAAAAGTACATTATATTGTGTTTCAATCCAAGGCCCTTTCCTCAAACTTAGAGATGTATCTGCAGGGTGTTGAAATGAGTAAGCTGGCAAGTGTGTGCTTCCATGGGGACCTGGAAGGCACTGGAGTTGCCACTTCTAGCTGAGAGCAGGCTTCACCTGACTCTGAAGTCAAGCGAATTAACAGCCTGGCTAATTGCTGCTTCTTTTCCCAAGTCAAGCTGTTATCATGGTGAGCTTGGCTTCTCAGGGTGACTCTCTAGTTCAGGTTGTAAGGGATTCAGGAGGAGGCTGCTCTTTTCTCCCCTCTGGTAAAGGTATTATGTTGAAGGGGCTGTCCCAGGGTTTATCCTGCAAGCACCAGCTGCATGTGTCTTAGTCAGTGAGGTTCAGTACTAACCTGTTCAGTTCTGAACTGGAACAGAAGCCGTGTAGTAGCTTTCTGTTCTCAAGCAAAAAGGAAAACAGCAGGCTGCCAGTTGAGACAAATACTTACCAGAACACTGCTGTTCAACAATGTAATTGGTTTGACTTGAAGAAGCTTGAATCATCAGGCCACTGATGGAAATAGAGGTAGCATCTAAGAATTTCCCTCTCAAGCCTCTCAAGGAGGTATAAAGACCTGAAACCTTACCTTTCTTGGCTCACTGGCCTTGTTCTTTATGGTTTATAATAGAATTGTGCCTGCCAAATCTCTGAGGATGTGAAGGGCACTTGTAGTGCTAACTAGGAAGCAGCGTGGCCCAGGCTTTAGGTACTGTGGTAACTGGCAGATAGTCAGGGTGCAAATGTGGGTTTGGATGTAGTCTGAACATCTGCTGTATCCTTGCTCAATGAATATTTAATGACTGGAAGTGAAAATCTTGTAGTACTGTCCTTTTGGAGTCACTTAGGGTGCATGTGCAGAGACTCTGCAAACCAGGTACATGTGGCTTAAAAGTATAAACCAATTATTTCTGGTAGGCATATACAAAAAAATTGCTAGAATGTAGTGACCTATCAGCTTAAATGTGCCTGTGCTTCAGTGAGACACTTTACTGGCCAGGCAGGCATTAGCCAGGAGGAGAGAACTTGTTACCTGCTGCTCCCTGGAATGAATGCCAATGCCCACTGGAGCCACTGCTTTTTTTCCTTCAGGATGTCACACCTTTCCACACTGGTATTTTTTCATTTGAGCTACTAGCGATGATACTTCTCTCTGAAATGTCAGCTTTCTTATCTTGCACTTTCTTTCTGTGCACTGTAGTTTTCTTTGCAGTGCTCTCAAGTTATCTGTTTCTGCAGCATGTGAGTCAAGGATATACAGCTGCACCTTATTGCAGCTGGGCCTTGAGTCCTTGAAACAGATGAACCTCTTTGAGAGGTGTGGAGGAGGAGAAAGGTGACAAGAGAGAGATGGTAACACAGTTTTTCTGGAAAATGTGGCTGATCTGTAGTTGCAGAAACTAGATCTGTAGAGAGGGATTGTTAAAAAGCACTACAGCTGTCTGTTAAATATGGTGGTGTTTTCCTTCATGGTGGGAGAACATTAAAACTTTCCTCTGTGACAGCCAGAGTTCTGTCAACTCTGTTTCTGTTCAAACTCTTCTACAATAAAATGGTAACTCAAAATCTCTTAGACAGAACCCCAAACTCTGGTTCCAGAGATGTTGTACTGAGTCAGTGCTCTTGGTGCATGGGGTGAAGGAAGGTGTCTGATGTGTGATCAGGAAGATGTTTTCTTTTTAAATTATTTTGATATATGGTGAACTCCCACACAAGCTTACTGTAAAGAGGGCTTTTGCATTAGGGTCATACAAATATTTTTGTCTTCTCTGTCATTTCTCTTCTTTACCAAACCAAGCTACCTAGGTAAACAGAATGTTGTAGTTTTGCAGTCTTAATTTCAACACTGTTACACACTGATTGTTGTCAGCTTAACAGTTGGCTCTGGTGCTTGCTTCTCTTGTACTCTTAACTTTTTGTAACTCTCCTGAAATCTGTATTATGAACCAATAGTATCTGTAAATTCTAGATGGAGTGCATAGATTTAGTGGAATTACTAATGTACTTTGGTGAGCAGCATGTGACTGTTGGTGTAAGAGATAGTAGAAGTAGTCCAGGAAGTCATACTAATACTGCTATGAAAAAGCTCAGGGCATTTGTTATGTTCTGCTACTGTTTGTTTTGATAGAGAACAACAAAATGAGAATCTGAAGGAGAATATGGGGTGATATAAGCAGGAAAAAAAGCTTGAGCAAATTGTTACTGAATATATTGGAAAGAACCCGTGTGAGGAACAGATGACATGGTGACTAAATTGGAACCAAACTTCTCCAAAGAAAACTGAAGTGGTTTAGGAAATTGATAGGAATTGGAGTCTGCCAAGGACCTTAAGGCACAGGGTCTGGTATGCTTCAAGCTCATCATCTTAGTTGGCTGTAGTATGTGGTGCCTGGGTAGGAGCTCCATTTTTTTTTTGGCTCTTCAAAACACTGTTTGGGAAACGTGGCTCACTGTTCTCCTGCTCCAGCTCAGCTGTTCAGACTCAGGAATTCCTGAACCATTTTTATCAAGTATTTGTCTAACCCGCTATTAAAAAACTGTCATGGTGAAAGATCTGCAGTCTGCATAGTTAGTTTTTCCTAGTGTAGCTTCCTTTGCCCATGTATTTTTTCCCCAAGTACTGTACTAATTTGTTTCTGTTATAATTCAAGCCTGTGGTGTAAAATTCTGTACCAGCCAATTCTGTACCCCATGAGAAATGTACTGTTGCTGCCTTTTCCCTCTGAAAGTCTCTAGCATCTCAAGACATTTTAGGCATTTTTTCTTGTTTCTAATTACTTATCACACATCCTGAAATTGTCTCCAACTGGTGGCTCACACTGGTATGCAGATGCTGCAGAGCACTTAATTTGCACTAGAGTTGAACAGCTTAGTGAAGAAAATGTACAAGGTAAACTGTAGCTTAAGTTGAGGAATGAAATAAATAAAAGTATGGAAGGTTGGTCTGTACAGACCAAAGAGTTCTTGTTTAGCAGGCCAAGTGTTCCAAATCCATACAATTTCACATTTAAATTAAATCAGTTCCTTTTGGCTGTAGTTTCTTATTAAAAGGAGAACATTTTAATTGGTAAGCAATCTCATCCTCATGTTAGAAGACAGAGAGGCCTCTTGCTTTTGGCAAAAGCATGAAACCACATATGAGCTAATAAAGTATTTTCTGTCTAGACTTTGTCTCTAATTTATAGAACTGCAGCTGAACTGGACCTGAATCCATTGAAGCTTTGGATGGATGAGCCAAATTACAGATATTTTAGGATCCTCTTGTTATTAAAAAACAAAGAGCTACTGAAAGTCCCAAAACAAACAAATCATCACCAGGGCCTCTTGCTGATGATATTCAGTATCTTAGCAGCAGATGCATTGCTTGTGTGTGCTCTTGCGCTTTAAAAGCTCAGGCAACTGGTCTAGAGTTTCTTTTTTAACTCATCTTCTGCCTATCCTGGGGAAAGATTGATGACCCCTTCAGTCTTGCTACAAGCAGAAGTCTAAGGGGAACTTTGCATATCAGATGAACTATTTTCACTAGTCCAATACTTTACATTTACTTTATTACTTTTAGCTGGTATATTTGAATTTTATCTCATCCATTGATACCTAATAATAATCTTCCATCCCAGACAATGTTCAATAGAAAATTTAAAACTGTATTACTGAAAAATGGAGGATCTAATTGTCTTTACACAGAACTTCTTATATGTAGGCAGGGGGCATAATGGTCACTATCAGATTTTTTTCCCTGGGATATTTTTCCTGCAGGTTTTTATTCTGAACAGTTTTCTATTGTGAGAGCTTCTTGAGTCTATTCTCCAGTCATCTTCCACCCACTGTAATCATAAACATGTAAAGTTAGAATGGTTTGGGTTGGAAGGGACCTTTAAAGGTCTTCTCATTCCAACCCCCTGCCATGAGCAGGGACACCTTCCACTAGACCAGGTTGCTCAGGGCCCCATCCAGCCTGGCCTTGAACACTGCCAGGGATGGTGCATCCACAGCTTCTCTGAGCAACCTGTGACAGTGCCAGTGCCTTCACAGTAAGGAAAATAATTTCTTCCTAAGAACGAATCTAAACCTGCTCTCTTTCAGTTTGAAGCCATTCCCCCTTGTCCTATCAGTACACGCCCTTGTAAAAAGTTCCTCTCCAGCTCTCTTACAGTTCCCTTTAGGTACTGGAAGGTGCTCTAAGATCTCCCTGAAGCCTCCTCTACTCCAGGCTGAACAACCCCAACTCTCTCCAGCCCTCTGATCATCTCTGTAGCCTCCTTTGGACTCTCTCTAGCAAATGTCTTTGAATGTTTTTTGTACCATCAAGCTAGTTCTCTATATTGATTGGAATGTAGTAACTGAGATTTTAGTAAGCCAAGTTCCACATCTTCCTCTTCAAAAATCAGGTGCTTGGTATTTACAGTGAGACATCCTATATCCCATTTGATTCAAATATCCATCTGTGTTTGCATGTTTCTCGTGTACGTTTCCCTTGACCTTCTTTTACACAACATCATTTGAAGTTTCTATTTCTGGGTCACTTTTGTAGGCTGCCATCAAAGTTGTTATCAGTGTTGGTATAGAAGAGTAAACATCTCTAACTGCATACTGGAGCTGAGACTTCCTGTGACCATCTCCTCCTTGGGACTGGTTTAGCACTGGAGAATCTCTTGAGGCAGAGATGAGAAGTTATTTCTGTTGGTGCCTTTAACACCTTGCAGCTACATCTGGAAAGAAAAGAAGCAAGAATCCCATTTCACAGTAGTTAGTGCTGGGTGAGCATTTTAAGCCAGTGACTCCTCCCAGGTTGTTTTCACTAGATTTAAGTAAACTAGTCATCTGGTAAAAAACAGATCAAATAAAAGTAATGGTAGGTCTTGAATGAGAAATATTTTGAAAGCTTTTGTAAGAGTTTCAGATTTTTTGTTACAGAAAACTATATTGATTCAGCAGAACTGACCCACATTGCCCAAAGTTATAGTATTGGTTCCTCGGAATCCTAAATAAAGGATGATAAAAAGAGAAGGAAATCTATGTAGACTACTAAGTGTTAAGTAATCTTAGGGCTGGTGATTGGTAGGTAGACTTTGCTTCATGATGAGTTGAATTAAGGTCACTGGAGGTCATCTTGCTGAAACTGAAGGACAGCCAAGGGCAGGTGTTGAACTCTTGTCTTGCCCATTTTCTGTAGTGATGCTGTATCAACAAAGATCTTGAGTCAGACTGTTGAAGAAGAAAACCCTCAGAAATTAATTTCTGACTATGAATTTGTCTTCATTTCATTCCCCTGCATTCAAGTCCATCTGAGATGAATCATCTGCTTTGGCTGTAAACAAAGCAAAATAGTTGGAAGGAGTGATGCTGCTGTGTTTTTGTTCAGCAGTCAACTTTAACTCATTTGTGTAGGAAAGACATGAACTTGGGTAGGGAAGGAGGGTGAAGAGGAGAGTACTTAAGAGAGTGACTTGCCAGGAAGACATCTCCTTATCTCTTCTCCCCTTCTCCTATCCCATGATGCTTATGTTTTTTCTGGTTTCAGCTGGAATAAAGCTGACTTTGTTCCCAGTAGTTGGTATAGTGCTGTATTTTAGATTTAGTATGAGAATGTTGGTAATGCTGATGTTCTAGTTGTTGCTAAGTAGTACTTGCTCTAAGTCAAGGAGTTTTCAGGTTCCCATGCTCTGCCAAAGATCTGGAGGGAGCATGGCCAGGACAGGTGTCCTGAACTGGCCAAAGGGATGTTCCATACCTCAGAATGTCATGCCCAGTATATAAATTCCTGGAGTTTTGCTGGGAGTTGCTGATTGCTGCTTGGGGATGGGCTGGGCATTGGTCAGTGTGTGGTGAGCAAATGGATTCAGCATCACTTGTTTCTATTGGGTTTTATGCCTCGCTCTATCTTTCATTTCCATTGCAATTATTATTTATGTTGTTGTTATTATTGTTGCATTTTATTTTGTTCCAGTTATTAAACTATCCTTTTTTCAACCCATGATGGTTGGTTTCTGGTTCTACTCCCCACTGCGAGGACAGGAAGTGAGCAAGCAGCTGCGTGGTACTTAGTTGCTGGCTGGGGTTAAACCACGACAATATTTATGGATTAAAATCACTGAAATCTTCATGCATGGCTATGGAAGATACCTTATTTTCTGAGAAAATTGCCGTTTACCTGTGTCTTAGGTTGTTTTAACCAGCAGTAGCTGGTGGGAAAGTTCCAGTCCAGTGGTCTTTCATGTTTTCCTCTCCTTCTTCCCTCAGCTGTGTTATAAGGCAGGCATGCTCAGGTGCTGCTTGCCTTTTCTTTGCTACTAGAAAAAAAACACAACCCATAATCTATTTATCTTGGGTTGTATGTAATTTTTCTTGTTAGGCCAGGAGTCATCCAACATTTTATGTTGAGGAGAAGGTGTCCAAAGCATCCTGTACCATCAGCAATGGGTGTGGCAGTAGTCCTGAAACTGGAGTTTGACTCACTGTAATGGTTTGAAGCTCATGGATTGCTAGGTTGCCTCTGAAACTGCCTTCTTGTTAATTGGTAGAAACAAATGAATTGTTACCCCAAACCATACTGGACAAGGAGTTTAAGGGTCGTTTTTGCAAAACCAGACATCGCTCCTATCACATAAACCATTGCTATACCCTTCTAGCATTCATCCTGCCAGAGTTGAGCTAGGCTGCCCAGGAGAACTAGGCTTGTTTGGATAGGCAACAAACCAGGAACAATTTCACCACTTGGTAGCACTCAGTCTTCCTGCCCTACAAGATGTTGTATTTACAGGACAACATCGTGGTCTGACTTTGCAGGAGCACGGAGTGAAGGGAACTTAATTGATTAAACAAGGTCAGCTGACCCCAGGGGCAGTGGTGTGCTCAGTCTGAGTAGTCGTCCTTCTTCTTGGTAGTTCACTGGCCAGCATTAACCCTCACCATTTTTTACATCCCGTCAAGTATCAACAAACGCATCTCAGTCTGGTAATAGCTTATTTCAAAATGATTTTCTCTTGTGCAAGGAGTCATGATTTGTGGAAACACTCAAATAGGGATGCAGGAAGAAAGTAGTGACTTAAATAAGTGTCAGTTACCATGTTATTGAGGGTGGCTGATTACTTTTGCACTGAAGCCTGTTCTATAACTCTTAAGATTTGCACAAGGCAGTGAAACTTTTGTTCTTTGGAGAAGGCCCCCGGCCAGTCTTCCCTGATGTATAAATACTGTTGGCAGTATGAGTGAAATTGTATCATTTATGGGCACAGCAGGTTATTGGTCATGGTTACACTGCTGACTAAGCAAGGACACGAGTGGATGCTGAGGGTGCAGAGGATTTTGGAGCAGCTTTGGAAGACTATGTAAGATGGAGTGAGCTAGGTCTGGTGCAGTCTTACTCCTGTTGCCTTTGGGGAGCATTTTCTGGAGTTAACAGGCCCCTGCAGCTCGCATCGCTGTTGCCTAGGAGGCAGCTGGGTGGAGTGATCAGGGAAAGGATAAAAAAGTGGGCCAGGGAGTGGGCTAAAGCTAAGCAGCATTGAAGAGCAGAAATTCAGTGTTTCCATTGACTTGCTCCTGGTGCTTCGTTTCACCTCTGTCCTCCAACAAATGTCTGACCTAGTGCTGCAGAGACATGCTCTCAGATCCTGCTCCTTTGCTGTGGGACTGGGTGGTGTTGGAGTTTTATTCACAAGGATGCTGGATGTCTGAAAAGTGTTTTACAAGTTTGCTGTTTCTGGAGTTTTGCAGGGCTGCACCCACACTTCGTTCTGTCTTCAAAATAGCTTTGTTTCTAAAACATGGATTATACCTGCTTAAGGGTTTTTTTCCATGCTTCTGCAAATTGTTGTTCTCCAGAGGTTTTCCACTGTGATACTCTTTTGGTGGAAGGGTATTGGAATCTTAAGTGATCCCTGTCTGGCTCCAAGTGAGTGACTTGTGAACCCTCATCAGGAGTTCTACTCCATGTGGATGCCATGTCTGTCATTGTGGGTTGGCTTGTTTTGATGAAGGATGATTGATTATAACTTGCACCTTCTGAGTAGCAGAAGGCAGACCTTAAATGTAGAGGTATGGTAGGAAAATGGCTGGAAGTGCTTGTTAGCATCATGCTTTACTAAGCAGAGATGGGTTTGTGGTCCGGCAGTGATGAGTGGTTAACACAACTGTACTCACTTATGAGTGTTTATTGTCTGTCATTGTAAAGATTGTAATTATTTTTTTATGGCTTGGCTTCTTATTCCTTAACCTTCAGTGTCTTGTTATGGTCAAATATGGTAATTTAGGGAAAAAAAAAAGGAATAATGACTTCTGCTTTTCATAAATGTTCCATGGAACCAAAGATTGTATTTCAAAGCTTTCCTGATTTGTATGGGTAAAACTGATCTTGAGCTGTAGGAATACGAGTTGAAGGACTTGTTCTGTCACCTGTATTGTAAAACCTGAAATGGTTTTCCGTTATCAATATTTGGCTATCATAGTCAAATGTTTGTTTGAGGATGTTTTGTTTAACCATTTCTAATCATGTTTGGACAAATTAATGCTTTCCGTGTATTACCCATTTTTATTGAATAATAAAAACTCTTTCCTCTCTTTTTTCTAAAAGGCTTGTAGCAAAAAGAAAAAGGAAACATGGGGAGTATGTATCTTTATTGTAGCAATTGATCTGGATGAAGTGACATTTACTTTCACTGAGCTTTTGAAAAGTATAAACTTAAGGTAAGTGAGTTTAAGTATGTGAATTTAGATTTCAATAATTAACTTGTCAAAATTTTTATAAAGAGAATGTTTTTAAAGCATAGTGAATCTTTGTGCGTATCAGACTAATTGATTTTACAATGAAGGTTACTTATGGAAATTCTGAATATATTGATAAACTAGAAGTCTTGCTATCATATTATATATCATATAATATGATATCTTATGCTATCATATATAATAATATATAATATATCTAGTTGAGGGAGTAGTGATACTTGTTTGATTGATCTGTGGTTGAGTTTTTTTGAGCTCATTCTTGTTCTTGCTCTCCCTAAAGCATTCATCAGTTTAGGTTGGTGCAAATTGCCCTTAGAATATTTTTCTTTCCCTCTATGAAGATTTTCCATAAAACCTTTTTCCCAGCATTAGGTGTAGGCTAAATCAAGAAGTGGGGAAAAAAAAAAAATTACCGTTCAAGTAGTTGGCCAGCATGCTGCTCATTCTCAGACATTTTAATGCCAGTCTAAACTTTGTACTTTCATACATGCTTTTTGCTAGGGGAGTGTTACTGTTATATTGTATGTTAACTAAGTTCATAATGCAGAAATTAATGCAGAAATTATAGTATCTGCTTCTAAGGTAAATTTAGGTGGCAAAAGCAATAGGCACAGCTTGTGTTAGATTCAGCTAAGGGAAGGAGTTCCAGTGCCATCTGCCTGGTAACTGCTGTGTGTGGAAAGCATTCACAGCAGCAGAGCCTCTCGATGCTCTAGGGCAGGAGGCTAAGTCCTGGCAATAACCTCAGGCTTGGGCCAGAATATCCTTTTCCTCGAAGTCATCTGTTATGATTAGACTTCTCCATGCCCCCTTCTACCTTGCATCATCTCCCAGAGCAGGGTCAGGTCCAGTGTTTTGACTTAATCTCTTCAGTGTTGACTGCCTTGGAGCTGCGTGGCTGGAAGCCAATTGCATTTGTGCAGAGACATTCAGTGTGTTCCACCCAGGTTCCACAGGCCAACTTGTGCTGAAAACTGAGAGACTTTTTCCCTGAGGGTTTCAAAGCGTAAGCTGTTACTCTGCTGATCGTGATTTTAGCAATACTCAATTGCCTGTTAGCCCTGGGCTTTTTGTCAGCTATAAGGTCAAACTGGCAGTGATTTCTACTAGTCATCCTATAGAGCCTTCAGATATATTGGAAAGATCTTTTATTCCATGATAAGAGTTCTTAAATGAGCTTCTGACTGGTTTTGTATCTTGTTTCTTTAATCTGACAAAGATCAAAAAGTCTCTCAGTATATTATATTCTGATAAAGGATCAAAATATATTTGATACAGTTGAAATAGTTAAATATATTTGATAGCTTCCTCCTTTTTAATTTTCAGTGATCTGCTCATTTTAGTTATGAACATAACAAAATGCTTCCTTGATGGCCATAGTATTACATGGATGAGTAGAGAGAGCTTTGATCCCATGTGTAATAGTATTTCCAAAGGGTGGAGATGTCCTTGCCCCAATACCTGTTGAAAGACTTGAAGTTCCATATAATTCAATGTATTCATCTCAATTTTCATTCCTAGGTCTTTCTTTAGCATGAATGGAGCCAAGGTTCGTGTACTTAGAGTAGCAGGAGCATTTCTATAGTAGGAGAGGAGAGCTGAGAGGTGTGTGTTGGAAATTTGTGGTATTACCGGCAGAGCAAGAACAAAGGTGTGTCTAGTTAGCAAATTCTGACTTCCAGAGATAATATCTGTGCTAGGCAAGAAAATTTTCCTTCTGTAGTAGAGCCTGTATCGTGAGATACCTCTGCTGCCAGGTTGAACAGAATTCCTATGTCTGGAAAACGTAAAGGTGGGGCTTAAGGTAAACAAGTAATGTTTCCCAAGGCAAGGTTTCAGTCACTGGTAATAATACTAAGAACATGCTGGAGTCTAGTGAAGTAAGGCAATGGGTTTTCATGGAGATGTTTATTTTATTTTTACCCGTCTTTATTTTCTCTTTTTGAAGAGCTGTTTCAGAATACTTGTTTTCATGAGTTATGATAATGTATCGTCTTGTTGTTTTTTTTTTTCTTTTTTCAGTGTATGCACATTTTTTCAGTTTCTGAAAGAGGTGGATGTTAACATGGACACTGTAAGCACTAAAGTTGATAGCACTGTATCAAGGCTGAAAAAGAAATACGATGTATTATTTGCACTATACCACAAGTTTGAAAGGTAGCGTAGCTTTTTTCATTTTGAAACTGATTTCTTTGTCTGTCAACACTTAAGTATTTGAATTTTTCAAACTGTGTATTATAGGAGCCCATTTAAACTGTGTGTGCCAATATTTGCAGAACCGTGAAATTGAACTGTTTACATGCATTAAATAAACACCTCTTACATTTTACTCTGTAACTTCCACAATGCTGTGTTAAACAATCCCCTTGTTGCAGTACGAACAGTAGTAGGAGTAGCATGACAAGTGATTGCTACTCACTTTGTTAAGCTTTTTAAAGATACAAAGAGGATTGGTTTACTAATATTTTTTGAAATTTGACATTCTGCCTTCTGAATCACAAAAGACTCTCAAATATCTCTTAAATAACCTTTGACAGTGGTAGGAGATCACCCTTTGGTGGTTTATAGAATGAAGGCATGTATATCCTAGTTTGTTTTTGCATAAACTGATTTTTTTTCTTGAAATGGTATGTACCTAGAATAATTGGGAAGCAACGTTACACCACAAGGCTTGCATTGACACTGAAGAAATAGTGAAGATTTTTAAATGCCCTTTTGTAGAGTGTTTTGTGCAGCTGCAGCACACTTTGCTGTGTTGTACAGAACACTGAGTAACTATGCATAAATCTTGTCTTTCTGGAAGAAAGCAATTTTATTATACCAAGTTAAAATTGTTTTGTTGTCTAAGCTTTGACATAAATATGCAAACAACATTATTTCAGGCTTGGCAGGGCCCTAGTTGATCTGTTGTTAATCTGTTCTTTAAGTTAACTTTTTTTTTAGAAGCTAGAAAAATGTTTTGTGAACTGGTGTATTTTTTAACTGCATTGAAGTCAAAGATATTGCATAGTTTGCTTGCAGAAGCATGTTCAAAAATAAGAATTTATTTTGATTTTATAGGACTTGTGGCCTTATTTATCTGGAACAACCTAGTAGTGAGTAAGTTTGAATTTCCTAAATTGTGTTTGTCAAGATAAGATGTAAAATGTGATAGCATTTTATCTTTTAACCCTTCAGGACTGACCTAAGTCGTAGAGTGTCATGTGTTTACTTTAGATTTAGTGTGGCCTTTGAATTTCAATGAGATTATGGGAGATGCAAAAATTATATATAAGTTACATATATATATATCTATCTATATATCTCTACATATGTGAGCTATACATATGTGTTATATATTATGTAAGTATATTTTTATGAAAAATATGTAGTATAAATATACACATAGAAATATATATATTATAAAGTATATATATTATATTATATTTATAGATAAGTGTATATTTATATATTTATCTCTCCTCCACAAAGTATTGCAACCCAGTGCCATGTGTCTCAGCATGGTGGAAATGAACATTTGGATGGAGAGTGAGCTTCCTAATCACAGCAACAAATGAGTGTACTAAAAGATGCCTTAGCAACTCCTGAATGAGCCTGAGTTCATGCTGTGGCTGGAGAATAAGACATTAGTCAAAGGCACAAGAGAAAACAGCTCATAGCAGTTTAGGGAATTGTCTACATTCACTTTCTTTTCTGAGGATGATACAGATATTTCCTGGTCCCTGAATGGCTTTACAGGGACTCAGGTTTTTCAAATGTGTAGTCATAATTGCAAAGGGAATGGAATGAGATTTTTAGTAAACTTAACTATATGGGAAATGCTGCATGTTGTTAAATAGTTCCATAGATGGAAGCATGTTTTCAAACATTGTAGTTTAAATTATTGCAGAGCTATCAATGCAAAGTATTTTTGTTTCCCTACAGGATTTCTGCTGAACTCAGTTCTGTATTAGTCCTAAAAAATTACTGGATTACTTTTTTGCTGGCAAAAGGTGAGTTTTGATTAAAACACAGTAATTTTGATGAATATTTTTGAAGTGACTTTGTTTGTTTTACATGTCCAACATGAGACTAGTATCCTTATTACAAGTAAATATTGTACAGGCCCAGAATGTTTTGATTGCCTGGCTTTTGTAACTACTCAGTAATGTTTCTTTACATGCAGTTTGGCTGTTCTTTTTTTGCTGATATTACTTTCTGTATATAAACATATATATTTAAGCTTTCTAAGATTTCTATGTTTTTTGTTTTTTTTTTTTACTTTAAAGGTTGCCATTCTGTATTTAAGTCTATTCTGATGTGCTTTGTAGTCTGACAGCATTTTGATAATGGATAATTACCTTAAAAATGGTTTAAAAACTATTAAAAGATAATTACCTTGCATATTTTTTAAAATAGACTTGTATTATAAACATACATAGTTTTATTAAACAGATTTAATAATAAGGTATTTTAGTAAGTCCCTGAAAGCATGTCCTTTGAATGCTACGAATCTTTCTTGAAAAGGCATCAGTTACAGTTAATGTTGAGTAGTGAAACATTTGCAGTAGTTCATGGAGTTCCTGTCTCATTGTGCTCCTCCTAAAAGGAATGAATCATGTATCTCAAGTGTTGCTTGCTGTAGGTGTGTGTTATCAGTGAAGTGTATGCATCCCTGATATCAAAATGGGACTTGGATCAGTTGAGTTTCATGGAGCTTTGTCACTAGAATTCTCTAAGCATAAAGCAAAACCCACTAAAGTTTTTTCAGCTTGCCTTTTCTTGGGAACAAAGAAAGCTAAAATTTACTAGAAAATACTTGGAGCTTCAGAAGAGCCTGAGTGATGCTTGCTCCTTCTGACTGAAAATAAATACAAAAATTCCACGTGTAAGTAGAACACAGGTAGCGATCTGTAGCTGTTCAAACTTGCTATCGACTTGCTAAATTTTTCATGGCATTGCACACTGTCTTGGGATGGCCCTGTAGATCTTCTCTGGCATATGAATCATTATTTGGGAAAAACTGGAATAATGCAGCTCTAAAAGTGCCCTTCATGCTATTACTTGTGTGACTTCTAAGTAATTTCATACACATTTGACAGGCTGAGCATATGGTGTGATAGCATGTTTTGAATTTCTCTTCACTGTATACTAGGGGCTCCTGCTTTCTGAATATTTATCAGCTTTCTAAAAGCTTGCAAAAGACTACAAAAAAAAAAAAAGCAAGCAATGAGGAATTACACAGATGTAAGAGGTTATTCTTTTACAGTAAAAAGAAAAAGAAATCAGGACTGAGCACTGAGGGCAGGATTTTGTGCACAGTAATTTTATTTGTATGTATGCTATCTCTAAAGCCACAAACTTACGAGCCATGAGTTTTAAAATCAATTCCCTCACTGGCATCCTGTATGATGCTTCCTGAATTCTAGTGGTAGTGTTTTACTATATGAACTTCCAAAACTTTATTTTTCAAAATTACTTCTGAAATTAAGTCAAACATCTCAAAAAGGTTTTCTTTACCCTTTTAAATATTTGCAGGTAAAGTGTTGCAAGTGGAAGATGACCTGGTGATTTCTTTCCAGTTGTTGCTGTGTGTCTTAGATTATTTTATCAAACTGTCACCTCCTGCTATGCTCAAGGAACCATACAGTAAGAATTTTTTAGTTTTTGTCCATTGAAGTAGAAAGCAAATTTATTTAATTTCTGTTAGTCATGCTAACATTCATAATTAACATAATAAAGCTTCTTAAGCTTATTAAAATGTGTATTTTCTGTTTTAGTTCAATTTAGATGATAGTGGACTTGAATTCAATTACCTGAATGTGGCAGTATATTTAATATAACTTTTGCTATGTCCTCTCCCCATTCAGGTTGTTTAGGGACTTGTTAAAACAGCAGGTTTAAGTTGGTAAAAGTTCAGGTTCTGGGTAGATTATAACTGAGAACTATTATTTAGGTTTGTCTTGAGTTACAAAAGGAAAATGTGGTGCTATGACTCTTATTTCATTCATGTGTAGCAGTATCACAACAGCAGAAATGTGCAAGATACTGGATTGTACAGATATTTAAAACAAATGGATGAAACAGTGGGTAGCAGCTAAAAATACAAGAGTAGAGGTAAAATGTAGACAGCTTTGCTCTTATTGCATCCTGTTTATTATTGGAAGTGTCACTATTTTAAGTAAAAATATAATGGGTCTTCTCTATAAAAACTTCTATTTGGCAGTAACTTTTTATCCATTAAGTTTTTATACCTAAAAGTTGGAAAACCTCACTAAAAAGGTAGAGAAAGTAAATATTTATAGCAACTTTCAAAGGTGGAGTTCTATTTGAGTTAACAATTTTATTCAGCAAGCTATGAAATTAATATACTTAAATATTTGGAGCCACAGGATGTGACTCACTTTTTTCTTTACTAATTAGTTTATCCTCTGTTGGGTTAAGATGCAACCCTAGTATATTTAGCCTAAATCTATTTGCTTTATTTCTTTCTTTGGCAACTAAATATCCACCTAGGTTGTAGTGGCATAGAACAGATGAGGTATTCACTACTATATTCTTTAAATGCTGTGTTTTTGAGGATATTTACCTGACCTAGTGATTATTTGTTGCAGGTAAGAACAAATAACCTTGCTTTTATTCTAATGTGAATGTGAATAAAGGGTGGGAAAGGATGGACTAAGGACAAGCAGATCCCTGCTTTCCTCCAGTACTGTTTTGAATTTAAATTTGTCCTTCTTAGTAGGACAGACATATATGCTGCTTATTTCCAGTGTTATAATGCAGATCCTTTTCAAAAAACACTGAATTGAAACTACCTGCTTTTGAATTCTGTGTTCATGCTGATTTATTTTTTTGTAGTGAAACCGTGCAGAATAGGAGCTCATTATTAGAAACAGTTTGGTTCTGTGCATCATATCTTGAAGAAAAATGCTGCCACTTGAGATTAAATTGCTGATATGGGTATCACTGTCCTAAGTGCAAAGCACTGGGTTTCTAACATGAAGCTGTGTATGAACTGTGAAACAGCTCTGCATTCTTTGAGAAAATAACACAATGTATTGTTCAAACCCTCATGACCAAGAGGCTTCGTGTTGTGATAAATTATGTCAAGCTTTATGATCTGACTAAGGCTGAGGGGGTTAAGATGCAACCACCCCTGCAGTGTAGTTTGTCAGAGTTTCTCAGAACAGTTGTCAAATGCAAATGAAGTTACAGGTGAGAACAGCATGCTGATTACAGTGTCAGGTTAAACCAACAATACTTAATCATATTAATGCATGTTATTAATATAATTTGCATATTTCAGCCTCTGAGGCCAACTATTTTGAGTTTAGCAAAATGAAATATTTTTACCTTGCTGTTTTGAGGTTTTTTGATATCTTCTTCAAGGTGGACTTCTTGTTTGTTTCTGCATGTGTGTCTGGGGATATTTGGGTAAAGGAGGAATTCCCTCCAGGACCATATTCCAGGTTCCCACCAGCAATTAAGTCCTGCACTGATTTATTGTCCTTCAGCTTCTTGTTTTATACTTCTGTAAAAATAGAAAAAATAGTAACTCATCTGTGAAAAGATAAGGATTCCCTAGCTTGGCAAAACCAATTCTCATTTAAAGCTGCTTGCAGAAGTGCTGTTAGGTTCTGTATAGAGCAACTTCTTAAAAACAAAATGTGCAAATACTGATAGAGGAATTTAAAAATTAACTTTCTTTTTGTATAGATTTTCTCTATTGAAGGTTTCTCACCTAGCTGAATGGATGAAAAGGAAAATATATTTAAAGGGGAAGACCTGAAAAAGTATATATGAAATAGAATCTTCTAGGTTTCATAACTTAGATTTCTTCTTTCTTAAGATGGCTCTAACCTTGTAATGGCTCTGAATATCTTTCCAGAGTCCTCTGTGTCTGCAGTGACTGTAAATGGTTCAGCTCGCACTCCAAGAAGAGGCCAGAACAGGAGTTCACGTACTGCAAAGCAGCTTGATACTGATACAAAAATTATTGAAATCCTTTGTAAAGAGCATGATTGTAATTTCGATGAGGTAATGCCTGCACTTTAAAGTCTGATAGATCTTGCTGCTAGACTCCATCTGGAATATGTATTTATTTAAATGGTCTTTTTAAAAAAATGTCATTATTTGTGCCAGATTAACTCTTCTGTCAAGTAGTTACCTTCAGTAGTGAAGGTATTCTACCATTCTATAGTTTCTCTAGTCAGTAGTTTAAAAAACAAAGCAAAATCACCCAAAACAAGCCCTTTGGTGTGGGTGATAATTTTGCCAGGGTAACTGAATTGTGAAGAATAGAATATGAAGTAACAGGCTGATCACAGCATGTAGCATATGGATACAGGGCTGCTCTGATGGGGTTTCACAGCTGTATCCCATGATGAGAAAATGTATGCAAAAAGCATATTGCTTCTGTGGGAGATCATAAAAGAACCCATTTGCCTTTTCCTCTGCTTTTAAACCTATTTCTGTGTAGAAAGGACTGATTTTTGAATATCCAGATGGATGATGGAAGGAGAAATAGGAGAGGTCTGGAAAGACTGCAGTTCTTTTCCAGTTTAATCACTTAATATTCTAGCAAAGGATTGCATTTACATGCTTACGTATCACTATGTTTTGGATATATAGCAAGTTTCATTTTTGCTTTATTAAAAACAAACCACAGTGCATTACAGAAATCTCAGTTTCTTGATTTAAAGATGCAAAACCAGCGTATGCATGGGTGACTCTCTACCTTGCTAATGTTATATTTTTTTTCTTTTTTTTTTTTAGGTCAAAAATGTGTATTTCACAAGCTTCATTCCTTTCTTGAATTCTGCTGGTATTGTAGCTTCAAATGGACTACCAGAGGTAAGTGGAGGAATTTAAGACAGTGTGGTGGGTAGACCCTGGCTGGGTGCCAGGCACCCACCAAAGCCACTCTTGTACTCCCTTCTGCAACTGGATGGGAATTTATTGCCAACAAAATCAGAGTAGGATAATGAGAAGTAAAATAAATGTTAAAAACACCTTTGCTCCACCCCTCCTTCCTTCCCAGGCTCTACCTCCTCCCCATCAGCAGTGCCAAGAGATGGGGAGTCAGTTTATCACATATTCCTGCCACTGCACAGGGAGAGGAGTCCTTCCCCTGCTCCAGTGGGGAGTCCTTCCTACAGGAGACAGTTCTCCATGAACTTCTCCAACATGAGTCCATTCCACAGGCAACAGTTCATGAACAGCTCCAGTGTGGGTCACTTTTCCACAGGGTATAGTCCTTCAGGCACAGCCTGCTCCAATATGGGTCCCCCACAGGGACCAGGGAACCTGTTCCAGCATGGGCTTCTGTCTCCATGGGTCTGCAGGTCCCTGCCAGGACCCTGCCCCATGGGGTCAGAGCCTCCTCTCAGGCATCCACCTGCTCCAGTGTGGGTTTCCTCCACAGATGGATCTCTGCATCCCCGTGGCCCTCCATGGGCTGCAGGGGCACAGCTGCCTCACCATGGGCTGGACCAGGGGCTATAGGGGAATTTCAGCTCTGGCACCTGGAGCACCTCCTGCCCCTCCTTCTCCACTGACCATGGTGTCTGCAGAGTTGCTCCTCTCACATACTCTCACACCTCTTTTCTCAGACAGCAATTGCTTCTTGTAATAACTTTTTCCCTTCTTAAATACGTTGTCACAGAGGAACTACTATCATTCCTGACTGACCTAGCCTTGACCAACAGAGAAGATCTGTCCTGGAGCCAGCTGGCATTGGCTCTGCCAGACACGGGGGAAGCTTCTGACAGCTTCTCACAGAAGCCTCCCCTGTAGCCCCCCCAGCTACCAAAACCTTGCCATGCAAACATAATACAGACAGTTCAACAACAGTGTTTTACTTCATGCCACATTGCTTAAGATGCCCTTTACCCATTGATGGAGTTCTAATATGTTCTTCTAAAATCATCTAGCAAAATGAACTGTTTTTAGGGAGTGTGGGTTAGCAGGGATTCCAGTATTCATGAAGTATATTTACCTTATACATTTGAATTTAATTAATGAATCTCCTGAGGCTAAACCAAACTTTGCTCAAAGCAAAAAGCTTTTGCTCAAAGCAAAACATAAGAGTTGAATATCCATGACCTTGGTAAGGCCATTCATCTAAAATACAACTATTACAATATTAGGTCTCTGAAGTCACTCGATAAATGCTTAAAGTCTTAAATTACACACCTTAATTTAAATATAAATGAGACATGTTATTGTAGTGTTGTTGGAAAGATATCCAAAAGATTAGTCTCAGTTTCACAACTTGGCAGAGTTTGGATTGCTGTGTCTGTGCAGAATTACTTTCATCTTGCTCAGCTGTAGCCTGGATGCAGCAGACTACCTCTATGCAATTGCATCCAGAGTGCATTTTAATGGGCAACTTCTTGCAGTGTGTTTACATTCATCATTCTTAAAAGAGTAAGTTTAGCTATGTGTCACCAGTAGATGTGGTAACCTGAAAATAAGCAGCTCTGAAGCTGATCAGAGCAATGAGTCTGCAGGGTTCAACCAAGTATATCTTCAGTTTCGTAGTGTGTTGGGTGGGAACAAAGTACAGGACTCACTGAAGATCTTAATCTCTTCCTAAATTACTTTCAGGGTATCAGTTGCCTGTTTAGACTTTTTAATTTATGTGTGTATGTATAGTTGGGAAACCCTATATGAACTTCAAGGCAAAGGTCATCATACAGCTTATTCTTGAATCAGAAGGTTTTCATCCAAGGCTGCTCAAGCAGCCTATAGCATAATATCAAAATTATTAGCCTAAGGACTTGCTGGTGAAAATTTCACAAAATGATGCATTTGAAGAAAAATACAGTCACATGATCTTTGCTCCTTAACCTTGAGTGCCAGAGGAGAAGGTTAGAGCTGTATTTCAGAGGTAGTTGGTTCATACATGTAATCAACTAACCAATAATCATGGATGACATAATCACGGCAATAGCTAGTAATGTGGCACATTTAAATTTAGTTTCTTCATGAAAAAACACTGAGCTTTTGAAAGATTTTGATGTTCCTTCCAAAGCAAGAAAAGCTTTTGAGGCTTAATGTTGGTATTTTGTTTGTCTTTACCATGTGTTTGCTGGCTTCACACAGTGATGAATAGATTGATACAGAGCTTTTATTTTTGACTGAAGGTTTCTTCCAAGTTAGCCCGGTACAGCCATCTTGTCTAAGAGCTGCTGGTTTTTTGAGAAATTTATGAAATACTGAAATGTTTTAGGTGAAAAGAATGCATGAGCCATTAAGAAGGTAATGAAAAATGAAAATACAATTAAGTTTTTAAATAAAAAGAGTAGTGATAATGAGAAGTGAAATATAATCTTTGGTTTAATAGACCTAATCTCGAAGTTTTAACTGTGAGATCAGTTTGGAGCAAATCCATTTGGCAAAGGTAAAGAAGAGGGTAAGCAGCAAAGCTGTGTAGGAGATACTTTGTAACTTTCCCTCTTTAGGGACTGAGAGTGGACTAATTTGGCTTCATATGCACTTTTGCCTGTTTTTCTAGCAGGAGTTTGCCAGAGCACAGCATCATTTAATGTTTAAGGGCTCAGGGAGCAGATAATTGAAGTGGCTGCCTACTTCTGCATGAGCATGGCAGCAGATTCAGAGGCAGTGATAAAAAAATTGGAGACTTCCAGTTAATGTTAGTCACTCAAAGTAAAAATAAAATAAAGCAATTAAAGAAGAAAATTCAAAAAAAATCCAGTAAACTTTTCCATGCAAAGTGAAGTCATATCAATCTGGGATTCAGTCAATTAAGAAACTTCTAACAGTTATTAAAAAAACTACAGTGTGGGTATGAAATAACAAGTCTATTTTTGCAGCAATAGGCATGTCTCTTAAGAGCTACTCCAGTGCAAATATATTAATATAAAATGAAGGAACTTCTACTGAGAAAAAAAGATTTGGGTTTAGGCCTTGTTGTCCAAATCAGCAAAGACAGGGACTGAGCAAATTGCCTGACAGCTGTTCTAAAACCAAGCATTTTACATTTGCTGCTCTTGGAGACACCCTTTTTTCTGGAAGGAAAGATTTAAAAGCGTGGAAATGTTAGTTTGATTTGCAGGTCTGTTTCCTACTCTAGCTATTTTTCCAGTGTCAAGACCTACATTTCTTCAAAAAATTCTTGTGATCTTGGATTGTTTTCTCTTATAAACAATAATTTTCCTCTAGGTATGTTTCAGCTGTTGTATAAGAAGTAACTTTGTGAGCTCCAAGGTCATTCTTTTAGCATTTCAGCATTGTAATCATGAGGGAGGAGTAACTTATGTTAATCAGTAAATTATCAAACTTGTTCCTGTATAATAAATTTGGGTTTTTTTCATTGTCTTTTTGAGGTTGAAATTATCTTGAAACAGTATGACGAGCTTTATCTCAAAAACAAAGATATAGATGCAAGACTGTTTCTGAACCACGATGAAACTCTGCAGCCTGACGTCATACCATGGTAATATTTCCATTTACTGCTCTCATTCTATAATAGAAAATGTGAACTTGTGTTGCTCTCTGCCCCCTTGTGTTATAAATGGAGATCTCTGTATCCTATTGACTTACTAGCTTTGTAGTTCAGCTAAGGTATTTCTGGCATCTGCAGCCTTGCTTTATATCCTCACTTAATAATTAGAGAACATGTGACTGTGACACTGGCTGAAATGATTTGGAAGCTCTGCTCTAACTCTTACTCTGTGCAAGGCAGGAAAAAAGGGAGAAGCTGAGGAATCCTGAGGAGGAGGCATGTCATACTAGCTGATTAGATGTGCCAGAGGTTATGTCATGGCTCTGAAGCCAGCTGGCACTGAATGGCTTGGGTGGTGGATGCCCCATCCCTGGAAACATTCCAGGTTAGGCTGGACAGGGCTCTGAGGAACCCCATGTAGTTGAAGATATCCCTGCTCATTGAAGATGGATGGGACTAGATGGCCTTCAAAGGTCCCTTCCAACCCAAACCATTCTATGATTGTTTGATTTTATCTTTTTTTCAGTCTTACACTTAAATGCTAGCAATTTCTGACAATTCAGCATTTTTATGACTTAATGTGAACTCACCATGTGAGTCTGAATTTATCTATGCTATGAAAATACACTAATTTAAAATTTGATTTAAATGGAACTAATACCATCTCTACATATAAATTAAGCTGTTTGTAAATAGAATTCTAGAAAAGAAAAAAGCTTGGAAAGAAACTTTAGAGGTTGTCCAGTCCAACATCCTGCTCAAAGCAGATCTACTTGGGAATTTAAACAACTGGAGTGATTGGACATCTAGATTGTCTAAAAATCTGTTACACATTTTTCTCTTCAGATTAATAAGTCTTTATAGAATACATTGTCTTTTGAATTGCATTAGTTCTTCATAAGTTTGTTTTCCACTTCTGTAGCTCACAGTTGGAGAGGACACCACTAAAAAACAATCCAGATGAGGAAATCAATATTATACTTCCACAGACTCCTGTTCGGTATGAGTTTTTCTCTTAAATGTGTTCTTTTGTTTAATTTTGTAGCTAGAAATATTCATGTTTAGAGTGGTCTTTTTTAATTTTTAAGGAACTGTGGGCTTGGTTTTGTTAGTTTTTCCATAAACCATACTGTAGTTCTGATTACTAACACTTTTTATTTATAGTAGATATAAAGCCCTCTAACAGTGGCAAAGATGCTTCCTTAAAGTTCTTGACATTAAGAAAGTTCAGGAGTACGAAGTTTTTGCATTGCTAAAAATTTTAAATGTGCTAAACCAACTTTGGTCTTGAGAGACAGTCTAGTGATATTTAGATTCTCTCCATCCACACTTGGGCTTTGCCCTGTGTTTTCCAAAACTGATGATATTTAAAGCAGTTCATGTGAAGGCCTATTCACCAGCACTGATTTTGGGCTGTAGTAACTGTTTTTGATGAAGCCACAGAAGTGTCAGTAGATGGCAGCAAAGTTTTGATCACCAGCTTAGAGTGGAAAGTGTATTCTTATCCCTCCCAGATTAAACAGAACCCTTTGTAGGATATGCTGAAAGCACCATGCTTATTGCTTTGAATTACCTTAGAGTTTTGTATTTCTGAAGTTAGACTCATAGAATCTTCTTTAAAGCCCCCTGAAACTGAGAGAATCGAATAATTTTTGTCAGTGGATTTGTATCTGGTCATTTATATAGAAATTAGTATATAAAAAGGGTGTAAGTACTAGTTCAGAGCATAATGAGAATGGTTGTATGTTTTCATTTTATGTTTTTCAAGTGTTCTTACGCTTTTTCTTATCATTAGTAGAGTTCTGGCAGCAGTGTTTTTACCAATACTTTGTAAAAAGTAGATTAAAGAAAAATGCATCTTTGTACTGCTACAGTTGTAATGATTGAGCACATTTTTCTTGTTTTTGCACTTGTTTGACTGGTGATATGGGTCAAATTGACATTAAATGATACAGAAATTTAAAACAGACAACCACACAAAATTCTACCAAAAAAAAAAAACCACAATGAAAAATTCAAGAAGTAACAATACCACAGAAGAATCAAACTGTTTTTTAGGTGTTAAGCCATTCTTCTGGTTATTAAAATTATCACAATCCATACGTAAATAATTAGATAAATTGCATTGTTAGAATTCAGAATAGTTAGCACAGTGCAATAGATTTTCCCAACAGTTTGTTTGATAACTGGAGTGAGAACTGAAATCATAATTTTTATTGTGTGAGGATTTTCTGTTCAGTTTCTGGAAGCTGTAAAGCCAACCTTAATGCTTATTATGCATTTTATTGTGTTTTTCCAGAGCGGCAATGAATAACATTCAGCAGTTGATTATGGTTTTAAACTCAGCAACTGATAAACCATCAGATACTCTCATCATGTATTTCAATGTGAGTGACTACAAAGAAGATTTGTGTAAGATTCTTGGAATTATCACTCAAGCAAAATGTACACCTGTAGATCTGATGCACATGTTTTTGAAGGAGTAAATTTTTATTGGGTTGGTTTAAATGTAATCACTCATTTTAGAAAGCACTTCTCTCTAACTGTTGTGTACTGGAACCTTTTAAGTTCTTAAATACTTTAGTTACTGAGCTAAATATTAAAATTCTTTTATGTATGTATTGAATGGGGAAAAAAGGGGGGGGTATAAAAGGGAAACAAAAAAGAGAAAAAGATGTACTGCACTCTTTTAAATACTCCATTCTTATT
The DNA here is from genome assembly GCA_013397915.1 of Daphoenositta chrysoptera. Taxonomy (NCBI): domain Eukaryota; kingdom Metazoa; phylum Chordata; class Aves; order Passeriformes; genus Daphoenositta; species Daphoenositta chrysoptera. Next base: position 4,198,873 of record VZRO01003873.1, read on the forward strand.
TATGCTGACAACCCTATTGAGAAGTGTTACAACGGGAAGCATTAATCATTTAAATGATTAAAATGTTTTTGAAGTAAAATGTCTTTTCTTTGCCTTTCCTTCTCCTGATTTGCTTACTGTACTTTATTAGAATTGCACAGTGAACCCTAAGGACAGTATCCTGAAAAGAGTGGAAAGTTTTGACCACATCTTCAAAAAGAAATTTGCTGAAGCAGTTGGACAGGGATGGGCTGAAATTGGCTCACAGGTAGGTATTTGGGTTGCATATCACTCGTTTGAACTGTTTTAGTTAGTGCTAGCTGGTGTGAGACCTGACTTACTGACTGTCCTCGTTCAGTGCAGATCAGTAAAGGTAAAAAGTAACAGTGTTCTTTTCAAATTGTGGAAGCACTGTAAAGATAGTATTTAACAAATTCCCCTTAATATATAAGGAGCAATAGGAACTGGGTGAAAATATGTTGGAAGTACCTTATTGAAGAATGGGAAAAGTGCTGGCTAAAATACATTAAGTGAAACATATATTTGCATTCATTAAGCTAACTTGGCCTAAAACTGAAAAAGGTGACTCACTTCCTTATAAAATCAGGAGGGCAGCTGTGTTTTCAACAAGGATTTTGGAAAATAAATTCAACCAAGTTTGTACTCGACAGTCTCCTTCCTGTCTGTCAGCCCTGCTTTTTATCCTGTTAGCATGAATCAACGTGAGCACAGTTCATGTTGTTACACTTGGTTAAATCTTCACGAGGTTGGGGTAGTCACACACCTTAGTAGTCCTTGAGGCCTCTCCAATGCTATTGGCAAGTGGAACTGGGGACAGTAACTTCTTTATGATGGCTCTGTCAAAAACTGGGGTGTTCTGGATTGTTAAAACGCGAGAGTCTGCCTGTTGTAGTCTGTTAAAACTTCTTGTAATATTGCTGACTTTCTCATTCTAACAGAGGTACAAGCTTGGAGTGCGTCTCTATTACAGAGTAATGGAGTCCATGCTGAAGTCGGTAAGTTTAGTACTGCTATCTTAGTACTGGCAGTACATCTAGAAATACTAAGAATATTCACAAGTTTGGTCCAATTTATTTATTTCAGGAGGAAGAGCGCCTCTCAGTGCAGAATTTCAGGTACTTGCCCCTAACTTGTTTTTGAAGTCTGCTATTTTAAGTCTTGTGACAAGTACTAATAACTTCCTTGTTCTTCAGCAAACTTCTGAATGATAACATCTTCCACACATCTCTTCTGGCATGTGCTGTTGAGGTTGTCATGGCTACATATGGCAGTAAGTTAAATCTAAAATCCAGTACTTAGTGATAATTATTACCATCTATTCTAATATATAAAATAGAGTAAATAGCAAAAAACCCACCCAAAATGCAAAAACCAACTCACTGAAATGTCTGAGCTAGCAATGATTCAATAAATACAAAAAGGAAAAAAGATCAAAAGTGGAAAAATGTAGAATTGGTGATAATTTTAGTCTGTTTTCCCTTCAGGAAATGCTTCACAAAGCGACAGTACCAGTGCTGAAACAGACTTGTCTTTCCCATGGATTCTCAATGTATTTGATTTAAAAGCTTTTGACTTCTACAAGGTGATCGAAAGCTTTATTAGAGCGGAGCCCAGCCTAACACGGGAAATGATAAAGCATCTAGAACACTGTGAACACCGAATCATGGAGTCTATCGCTTGGCAATCTGTAAGTGACACTTCAAAGTAGTATTTGCCCTTGGATAACATGCTTACCTAGAAAATAAAGAAGTCACACCCAACTTTATAGAAGAAGTTGTGGTCTTGATGAGATTTAGCTGTAGAAAAATAAATTACAAGAGCAAAACAGGATTAGTTTTGGCTTGCCTTCTGGTTTTAGAAAAAAAAGGAGGATATCAGAGGAAGAAGTCAACATAGCTCTGCTGATTTACGTGATTATAAACCAACATCACCTTACTAGGCTGGCACAAATTGTAAGGGTAATACCCTTAGCTGTGTTTTGGTACCAAAGTTGGCAATAAATTCTATGCTTTTTATTTGAAAGTTTATTTTTATCCATTTGCTATTCCTACTTGGCAATAGCACCTCAGTTCTGGGTATCTGATATGTTTGCTAATAGTACTTAAAATATTGTTTTGCATTGTCCTTTGCATTTCAGTCACTTGGGTATTTTTGGATGCCATTAAAATAAAATGCTGGAAGGTTGGGTTGTTTTCTTAGGCTGTATTTCAGTAAATCAAACATTGTTTCTTTTCATTGTTTGTTACTTATAAACCAGAAATAGGCTATTTATACCACAAAGCGGGAGACTACAGAGACTGGTAATTTTGACTAGAGAGACTATAAAGCAACCATTTAAGAACCCATCCCATATACTTTAGTTCTGGAGAGGAAGGGGTATTTTAAGAGGCAGACCCTATTTTAGGAAACTTGGAGTCATGTAAAAGGTGTTTGAGAATTGTAGCCTTCAGAGGACAAAAGATAGAGATACAGATACCAGGGTTTGACTCTCTCCGAGCCAGAAGTGACTCCTGCTACCTTCTACAAGCCAGCTTGAAGCCAGCTTACTGATCAGCAATATGCCATATCCACCAGTTTCTACCCAATAACTCGAACAAGGCATGCAGGATAATCTAATTTAGACCTGGGCTTTCAGACTGGAAAATTCAACGAGTTATGTTTTCAAAAATTCCGGGCATTTCAGGCTTTTGCGAAACAAATTATAATGTCATCAACAAGCACAGGATTATTTCAGGTTTTCTTGAGTGCTCTGCTTGAATGTATTTTAATGTTTTGACTCTTTCTCTTTGACTTTCTAGAGGGACATGTTTGGTACTGTTTTGGGGTGGCTGATTTGAGCATTAATAGCATGGAATAAGTTCAGTTGGAAGGGGCCTAAAAAAAAAAGATCAGCTAGTGCCAGAGAAATGCATGGAGTGGAGCCCAGTGGAGGGGATGAAAAGAAATGTGCATGATGTGTCCAAGGGCCCTGCTGCTTCATTGACCTCCGTATCTCCTGCTCTGGGTCTTCCCAGGCTCCAGGCAGTGAGTGTCTCCTGTTGTTGGAAGCTCAGCACCAGAGGGCACAGCAGGTTTCCCTGAAAAGCTGAGGGCAGCTGTGGCAGCCAGGACAGGCACCCCAAGATCCTGTGCTGGCCTCCATTGCCTCCTCTGGCTGCCCATGAGGGGAGGAAGAGCTGTGAGTTGTAAATAGCAGAGTGCTCAGGAGAGGAGGAGGAGTACTGAAACATTTTCTGTGCCAAAATGTCTTGCTGAGTCTTTGGGTCACTGCAGCAAAGGACCTGAAGCCCCACGTAGAAACGTAAAGCCATGAGTCCTCTAGTGTGGAAAATCTACCCCTTCCTCACATCTGAATTTTGGCTGGTTTTGCCTGAAGAGTTTAATTTATTAGAAACAGGAGAAAACGCTTACATGGCTGACTCAGGAGGCTGTTGAGATATCCCAGAAAGGCTCAGCTAGTGAACAAAAGAATAGTTTACTGTATTCTTCTGCAATTCCTTATCTGGGTTTTGTCTCCAGGCAATGGTGTACAAGGTTTGCAAGTGTCTGCATAATTAGCAATTCCCTCAAGAATGGGCAGGCAATTAGAGAAGTGTAGTTCATACCAGTAAATACCTCTGAACCTCCAAACACTTGATAAAGGAGAGAAAAGCCAGATGCTGCCTTCTTACTCATAAAGAATGTCTCACCATTAAGTGGTTGCTTTGGGTTAATTTTAAACAGTCCAAGAAAGGTGGAATTTCAAGAAAGCTCAAGTGTCCTCATATGGTTAGAGAGTGATTTTGGTTTTGGGGGGTTTTTCTGTTGTTTTTTTTTTTCCAAAAAGTGTTAAAATGAAGAAGAAAAGCATGGAAATGAGTAAAGCTTATGCAAAAAAAAACAACCCCAAAAAGCTCTAGCTTAATAAATAAGAATAGAAACTTTCGATAAACATTTATTTACAAATATTTGCATGATGCAACTTCGATTTCCCCACTTATTTGCTATGTATTTTTGTTTAGTTCTTGTGTCCTCCACCCTCCCAGGTAGTGCATTTCATTATAAGGCTTGTCTGCTTCAGCCTTTGCTCATTCTTCTGACTGCTTTAAAAAGCAGGACTTCAATGAGAGATTTAAAAAGGCTGAGCAATTTAATACAGAATAGCTTGAATTTATTGTAGTTGTACTTGTCACAGAGCTTTTGTGAGGAAAAATGCCTTGTATAAGTTCTCTGAAAAAAAACTCTCAAGTGCATCTGACCTTTACCTGACTTTGGAAGCTGTATCAAGTGAATGTAAAAGATTCTTGTTTTTACTGTTTTCTGAAGATAATGTATTACTCCTTAGCTACTCATTGTGAATATGTTTATTGCTTTTGCATAGCTAGCTGATTTAGTCATCTGTGCTTTAGGAAGGAAATGAAACTTCTAGGTCATCCTTTCTTTTAACAACAACAAAAAAAAGCATAACTAGACAAAATAAAGGGTGCAAACCAGTTGAAGGTTCTTCTCAATAATTCTTGATTTTAAAAAGGGGCAAGTACATACTGACTAAATCATGTGAAAAGTACTTCCTTTTTCTTAAATCCTTATTGAACCCTGAAAGGAGAAGTCCCATTTAACCATTCAGGTATTTACCAGTGAGGTTATGATGCTTCCAGATGAAGATTATGTGGAGATCATCTTAGAATATGTTAATAATGCTGCATAATTTTTATTTGCAAAATAGAAATACACTGTACAATATTCTTTCTTTACTTTGAGTTTGTGCTCACAGTATTTTGAGCACTATTTTGATTTCGTAACTTTAAAGGGAACTGAAATTACTTTGGACTCAAAGATCCTGAATAGCCTTTGCTTCATTTTTATCATACTTACAGAAGTATAATTCAAACCATTCCATAGTTAAAATCTGTTTCTTATGAAAGGGATAGCTTGTTACCTGCTCAGCCTTTTCCACAATTCTATCAGTTGTGGCCACCCAAAAAAGTCATTGTTTTGGATATCTCAAATGAAGGTTAAATGAACAAATTCCAGAATTTCTGAATTTCCCTTAGAGAAGGCCCTGTCAACTGCCATGTTATATCTTTGACTGGAGTGTTGTTGCTGTTTGCTGCAGTTTGTTAGGAATAAACAAGAAAGAGCAATTTTTCAGTGCAAGCAAATCAAACACAAAGTCTGTCAGTTTTCAGTCTATTTTGAGTGAAATACCTGTGGGTTTTTTTGGTTTTGCTGTGCCTTTGAAGGGAGTAAATACCTATGGAGTATCTTTGTTATGTGTATCTGCCAAGCAATCCAGCTATATTTCCCTGCCTCAGCTTCCATTCTGCTCACAAGCTCTGAATGGGGAGGTACAAGCAAGGTACTGTGTTTTTCATGGTGCTGCTTAGAGAATGTGCTTCTTGCAAATGCCCTGTCACATGTACAGTCTTGGGGTAGTGAAAGGGTCTTGTTCTTCTGCACTGGAATTGCAGGCCAGCCACAGCCTTGTCCGAGGATAAAGCACATTAGAGACAGAAGCACTCCACGCTTTCCTTGCTAGCTCTGCAGACCGTAGTGTTCTGTTGTTAACTTGGTAACTTCTCCATGTGAGCACTAGGAGTATTCCAAGGGGTATTTCTCTTAGGACATGCTGTTTTAAAAGGTTATGTGGTAGCTCTTGCTCTTAACGGGGATATGGGTCAGCTGCATCACCACCTGAAACCTGCAAACAGCTCAGAACAGAATGTGAAGGTTCATTGTGGCAGGCTAAAGGGAGTTCATTCACAGCCTGATTTGATCTGGTAACTTCAGCTGTGGTTTTCATGTTTGTTTTTCCGTGAGTAACAAACAGATGTGAAACCAAAGCAGTGCTTTGCACTGCAGCTGTTGACACTGTAGCCTTCTTTGGCTGTATTGCTCTTTTAATACATGCTGTCCTAATTAGTGTTTGTATTTTTCAAAGGAGGAAGGAACACCAATATTGATACGTGTTGTGATTTGGAGTTGTAGTATGTTTTGGAGTTTTAATGACTGATGAAAGATAAAGATGGCTTCACAGAGTTACTTCTCTTAATAGTTAAAATATGATTAGAAGTCGACAAGTGTGCTTTGCTTTATTTATAACTTCTTTCATGTAGCATTGCTTAAACTGTGCTCCATAATGTTTCTCCTTTTTTAGCTTCTTCTTTTCTGTGGTTTCTACTGTCAATTCAACATTTGCAATGAAATCTACAGTATTGTTTTATCACGCATCATAACTTGATGTTTGCAATAAGTATTTGTCAACTAACTGTATAGTCAGTGTTTATACTTAAATACCTCATCCCACACCAAAGACTTCTGTTGGTTTTAAATTATGCACTCATTGTGGCAGAAGTGCCTTCATGCTCAAAACCATGTATTCCCGGAGAATATATTACTGCATTAACATGACAAACTCGCTGAGCTGGAATAACAGCAGACTTACTTTGATCATGCATTAAGGAGAAAAATATTAAATATGTATGTCTAAGATTTGTGTAAAAAGCGTTAGACAAATCCAGATCATGTTAAAAGCTGTGAGCAGTTACAGGTCAGCAAGAGCTCCTTAGTACTTCGGAGTAGTACAGGCTTAGCTATGCAGCCTCCTGGTCTTTGACTGTACAAAGACACAGTTACTGTGGAGCTCACTGTTCTTGAGTGCTTAGTGCCTGTTTCCTTTGGTGCAGTGTACAGTTTCAAATTAGGTTTCTGTGCTCCTTGTAAGGAGGAATTGAGCATCTAGAAAGAGTTGATACATTTTCTTGTGGTTTTTATCCTTCCCAGTAGAGTTTTCTGTTAGGTGTGTTTGAAGTCCTACAGCTCCTGTGAAGGTAGGTGTGTACAATGCAGTTTAAAGTCCTCTTTGGTTTCAACATCTGAAGTTACTCCTTTTAAATGAGGAAGAAGTAGGAATGGTCACACTGTTAACATTTGATACATTAAATTACTGGGTAAGTGGTTTACCGTTGTGTTTAAAAGAATGAATCTAAAATCTTGCTGATAGGCAGCCAAGTAAGGCCAGGCAGCAAGGGCTGGGTGTTTGGGGCTGAGTTTGTACGACTGGCCTCAAAGGGACAATAGTCTGGCCTTAAGTACTGCCCCACAGTCATCGGGGACATTTCATTGGTAACGTGTTCCCTGGCCTGTTCCGGCATTTGTCGGCTCTCCTCTGGGCAATGCCCAGGCAAGATTTTGGGCATGGTGCAGCTCAGGGACTATTTTCAGCTGCTGGTATGGATTAGCAGTGGAGAGTGTGTAGTTAAGTGGGTTCAAGCTGTGCTTTGCCACTTGCCCTGGCGGCCTCAGGACAGGCTGTGGCTCGTTGTGCTGCCAGCCACAGATGTAGCCCTGGTTCAACCACGAGTGACTCCAGTCTGGCAAACGGGTCACGCCTTCCTGTGCTGCCTTTCCTCTGGGCTGCAGGACTCGGGCGCGTTTCTGCTCAGCAGCTGGCTTCTCTTGGGAAAGCTAGTCCGTGTCAGGCATACTCCTTTCATGCCTGCTAAATTTTGCCGTTCCTCAGATATAGGAATACCTATTTTGTGAATGGGGGACAGCCTTAGGCACAAAAAAAGTGCCGAGCATGTCCTGAATGGCAACATCTGCAAACGTGCTCACTGGCAGGATGCAATCTACTGAGGGAGCTTCACTGCTGTAAAGACAGGCACCTCAGGAATTGCAGGCATCAGGCTGCTCAAGACATCACTCATGTCTTGTGGGCTTCTGGATTTTAGGCACCTAGTATCTTGTCTCAGCTTGGAAGTTGCAATGGGCAGTGATTTGTAATACGGAATTTTCTAGTGTTTTTCTTGCAGGGGACAAAACATGCTAAGGATCACCAAACAATGGCTTGTCATGTGCTCACAATGCTCCTTTCGACAAAGTTACATTAGGAAGTACGCAGCTTTAACCTTCAAAAAGGAACTGAGAACATATTTGAGGTTCTCTGTCTGTACACACTAAATATATTTCTGCTTGCATCATGAGTGTGTTCCAGAAGCATGTGGGATGAGAGAGGTCACGACCACCATTGCTCCTCGGCGTGATAGTGCTAAAGGCTCATACTGGTTCTGCTGCATATGCTTTTTATAATTTTTTTTAAGGTTATGACATTTCAGTTGTCACAGCTGTGTCTGGAAAGCCTTCTGTGATTTTTGCCTTTATCATACAGGGCACATTTTTAGGAGTCTGTAAGATGATTGCTTTTTGGGTATTTGTGAATATATGGCATAGTGTAATATAAATATATGAATATATTTGTGTTTATATGCTTTTTAAAATTTTGGCTATATATATATACACACACTCTTTAATAAATGCTTAAATTAAATATGTAAGAGTGTTTATCCCATGCCTTTCTAGTACTTCTGAAGAGCTTCCTTTAATAAAAATCATGCTGTGCTTTTTGAGGCTTGAAACTTTTATCTGCCTTAACAGCTGAAGGCAAACTGAAAAACCAGGAAGAATAACGAATTATAGTCTTCACTGTCTCTCCCATCACTTTGAAAATCTTCCCTGCCACTCCTGTTTATCGTGAAGATGACTCAATATGTTGTTCAGGCTTGGGTGTTACCACTTGAGCAAATCCTCTAGGCTACTGGAAGAGAAGCCAGAACATTTAAAACTGAGGTCCTGTGTTTCCTGCTTTTGTCTGTGTTGACAGTGTGTTCACTTTTTAGTAGGCACTCAAAAAGTGTATAAAGCACTCTCTAGGACTGGAGGATTTTGGTTGTTAGCACAGTGTTAACAGGTCTATCTTTTGCAGGTATACCAAGTCAGCCCAACCCTTAAGATGCTCTTGGTTCAAGTACAAACACGACTAAAGGGATTACCTAAGACACAGCAACTATGCACAGTTTTCATTCTGTGAAATTTAGATGCCATTCTAGATTAAGAAATTTAAGTTTTTCCCTACTTTATCTACTGCTTTAAGGTATAGACTTTCTCTAGGGGTATATGAGTCCTACTTCTGTAACTTAGATATTTAGGTTTCCTCTATACTTGAGACAGAGCTGTACTTCCAGGAAGCAGTTCATTCTATTTATTTTAAACAGGTATTTTACAACGGGATTATTCACTTTCCACTGTCATCTGTCTCAATGAAAAACCTAAATTAGATTTATCATGTTTGTCTGTTAAGGTTAGTAAGAGCAAATCATATGCTTAATTCTGCTTTTCATAACTGCGTTTCCCCCTTCCTTAAAGCATGAAAAGGAGATTAGCAAGAGGTGGTTATGTAATTGTGCCTAGGTTTGCTTCAGGTGGCTGCTTGTGCTGTGTATCTTGCCTGTAGTCACTGTTGTGTTTTTACATGGCGGTCATGTACCCAGGCTGTGTCAGGATCTCTCTGGTTATAGATTTACAGCTGTGACAGGGAGCTGGGCTGTATAGGCTGTGCTCAGTGGAGCTGCCAGCTCTGTTGGTGCAGCATAAAGATATCTTGCTTGTCTATACACCAGTACCAAGTACAGATTTAGTCACAAATGTCTGCCTTAACATGATGGACTTTTCTTTAGTCTGGTTTTCTTTAAAGTTGTCTCCTTATAAGTAACAAGGAATAGTGAAACAGTTTTCCAGGAATCCTTGCCTTTCAAGTTCTTGGGGTTTTTTTGAAAATTTTTTTTAAAACTTTTTTTTAAATACTGTCCAATGTTTTGGTGGTCATATCACAGCTGTAGGAACTTGATTTTAGTCCTACTGTTTCTAGATAATTTGAACTTCAGCTTTTCATCCTGCAACACTGCTATATCTGCATTGTAAATACTTTGTAGGAGTGTTTAAAGGTTGCCCATGAGGGAAAAATATATTAGAATTCAGGGAGGTATCTTTGCAATTATTCGGTTTTGTAAAATCTTGCTGAATTGTGGCAAATTTGATGTGACTGTATCCCTGTTGCTTCTTCCATGGATGGGGCTATGGTCTCCGACTTTGTAGTTTTATAAATCTCTGTAGTGAAACAAAACTGGTGAAATGAACAGAATGAAGTTTTGGTTTGGTCTTTGGGTCATTGTTGTTGTTTGGTTGGTTTGGTTTTTTGTTTTGGTCTGGCTTATTTAATCTCATCCACAGTCCTGAATAATTGTCACAAGCTTTTATTACTCTTTCTTTCCTTATTGCTGTGTCATTTGACTCACTTTCTTGGTAACTTTTCTATGGAAGATAAAATTAGCTTATGTTAAGAAGCAAAGTGGGTGCCAAACAAACATTCTAATGTGGAGGTTTGGGGTTTTTTTTCCAATCTGTGTGCTCAATTTGCAGGCTCTTAAGTCTGGACTGGTATTGTGTCAAACTGTGAAATTATATATTGTTGGAAGATGTTTTTGTTTCTTTGCTTGCTGCACTTTCTTTAAGTTACTGCATGCATGAAAGCATGGGGGTTGTTTTGAGTTGCTCTTTTGTAGGCCAAATAAGTGCTTTTGTGCCTGCTTTTAACTGTATAAATCTATAGTATTTCAGTTATGTGTTTGTATCACTATCTGACAGTAACTTTCCAGAACTAAAAAGCCCTTGTCAGGGATGCCGATGCCCCTGTTCACAGCTGTTGAGCGGGCATAGTGTTCACCCTCCTCCAGAAAGGTAATCCCTCTAGGCTTGGTGGAAGCTTTTCCTCTGGGTTGGCTTTGCCTGTCAGGATGGGGTGGGTGCAGGTTGAGTGCCCATGGCAGAGCTGAGTGTGGAGCCTCTGCAGCTGCCTGAGGGTTCTCCTGACCCCCAGAGCTTCCTGGGCTGCCAGCACCCTGTCCTTTCCTGGGCTGCCAGCACCCTGTCCTTTCCTGGCTGCCAGCACCCTGTCCTTTCCCTTTGGGAGGCACCCTGCCCAGAGCAGAGCCCGTGCTTGGCACGCTCTCTGTGTGCCTGCACCTTCCAGCAGCTGGGAGGAACTCTCAGATCTTATCTGGACAGCAGCAGGTACCTTTTTTTTTTTTTTGCATATGTATTTGCGTTTGCTGCCCACAGGAGCATGTGAAGTACAATAGCATGCAGTATATGTGGTAAACTTTCTTTCACATGTAAGAAGTGTGAAATAACTTAAGTATACAAGTAGACCAGCAGTTTTCCGATTTGATTTCGTTAATGAAACATATTTTTTGTTAGGCTGAAAAGGCAGATATTTTGGTACTTGCTTCACCATCGAAATTCTCATTTTTGTCCATGTTTTGCTATGTACTAAATAAATTTTTCCAATTGACTTCCTTTCATAAAGCAGCAGTATTTGCAGAATTCATCTGAAAAGCAGAGTTAATCTAGCCACACTTGTTTTCATGTGAGATAGACTAATATTATTCCCAAAATGATGGCATTAATTTCGGGTGCCTGCTGTTGCTGACATTGTTATTTAAGAATTTTGTTCTTTAAGGCAGGAACTCATTGTTTAAAAAAGATAGAGTTAGGGGAAATATTAAAGCTATGTGTGTGCAAAAATATTCTTTTTATCTCATCATAAAAGGGTTAGAACTTTCTAGAGGCCTTCCTTAATCATTGCTTGTGGTTTGATTCTCAGGCTTAAACTATAGAAAATTTATCCCTTCTTATTGCTGAACAGCTTTTAGTTTTGATAGAACTAGAGTGGGCAGACTGCTTCTTAAGTAGAAGAAAAAGAATTATTTCAAATATAAATTATCAGTCCTGGAATTTTTAGTTTTCCAACGATGAGGTAGGTTTTATAGAAGACCAGATAGTGTGTGAAGGGTTCTTTTTGTTTTAATTTGGTAAGTTCAGTTTTCTTACGGAAAGAACTGGGCTTGCTTTATAAGCAGCTGTGTGACAGGAACTGGATGGGGGTGAGATGATAAATATGAAAGGCTTCAGTATCAGACCAGAACTGTCAGAGCAAAACTTCTCCATCCAGCTTCTTGCAGAAGTGTTAGACTGTGCAAGCTTGGCTTTCTGAATTTGGCTCATCTTAAATGAACTCTACTGAGTACATTCTGTAAATGTGCTAATGCAGTGATAGTTGTGTTTATACAATGTTTTCAACATTCTGGTAATTGGATAAAAATGCAGCCCAGGCATTTCTGTCTTCTACATTTAGAATAGTTCTGATTTACATTTTGTCTTAGCTTTTGAAATATATCCTCTTTCATTTTGTCAGTGGTGTTCAAATGCCAGAAACCCTGAGGTCTAAATGATAATAGTCTAGCAAAAAAGGGAACTTGTCAGGATTTACAGGTCTGCTTAGATGCAAGAGCCATATAATGTTACATTTACTGCTGGAAAAGTATGAACAAATTGCTCTTCACTGATAAAACTCTTAGAAAATAACTTGAAAGAATAAATAAGGCTAGAGGATACTGTGCTCTGGTGGGATTTTCAAAATCACCAGTCTCAAAGTGAGCCTCACTGGGTTCTCTAATTTTAGCTGAGTTCTTTGTGTAATTCTAGAAGTCTCATCTTTGGTTATGATGGTGCTTGAAATTACAAATGAAAATCACTTTCTCATTTGCAAGAGATGATGGAAGACTGTCTAACCAGGAGTGACATGGAAAGACGGAATGACAATCTAGTGCTCCCTGCCTTGTTTCAAAAGCAGTGAGAGGGGCACTAATGAAACTAGTGGAATTGAAACAAAAGGAAATTTGGGTTTCTTAGTTTTGTTCTCCCAATGCACACACACAGTGTGAACTTTTACTGCTGTGAACATTAAAAACTTTACACAAATTTGAAGAAGGACATAACAAGCTCACACAAGAAAAATTTTTGCTGAACACACAAATATATTTGACCCAGAAAGTCCTGAGATATGACTGATGAAGTGGTACAGCACTTGAGAAAGCCTTGTGTGCTTCTCCTACTGTTATCTTGTTCCCCAGGCATCCAGCCTTGTCTGCTGTTGGAGTCAGGATTGTAGAGTAGGTGCATGTTTGGGGTCTGATCCAGTACTGTCATTCTTATCTTTCACCTGGTCTCAAGAGCTCTTTTCCAGTTTTTGCATTTCTGTAACTGAGGTTACGGGGTTGATTTCAGTTAAAGACTCCTTACAGGCCTGAATATCTTCTGTAGGGATTTTTTTTACACACTTATAGATGAAAAATATAAAGACATATTTGACTTGGTATTGGTAGTTCTTTAAATGTAAAAGACTTGTATACTGAGGTGAAAAAAAAATTGCCTGGCATTCTGTTCTTCCAACAGCCAGAAATTAAAACTTTAAGCTGAATACAGAAAGTATAAAGTAGGACATCTTTTGATTTTGAAGTAATGATATGTTCAGGTAAATCTGAGGTGTTTATAGTAAATTTTCTTTTTCCTTGTCTTCTAAAACTGCTTGTTAATTCACTAGTTACCAATACCTACCTGCCTTGATTTAGATCAAAAACATGCGTGGAGTCAATTAAATTTGCCCTGCTTTTATTTTTATAGGAAGTGTGCATTTTCTGCACTCTATAGATGAAGAAACCACACTACAAAGAACAATTTTTTAAGTTTTGATCCTAAAACTGAGCTCCTAACTCTCCCTGAGGAGGTGTGTGAGTGAAAATAATGCACTTTCAGGAAGTACTGGTTGCAACACACTCAGATCCTCAGGAGCTCTAACCATGTAAGCCTTTTTTTTCTTGGAGATGTCTTGGCATGACTTAGGAACATAACTTCTCATCTAGATTTTACATTTAAATTTTGGCATAAGACCTTACCAGAGAGACAGAAGAGTTGGTATCAAAGTCAAGAGCAGAGAGAGGGAGTGCATCTGTTGAGGAGTGTACCAGTGAAAGCATTGCTCCATCCACAACTCTCCATGATAATCTTGTTGAAGAACCAGAAAAGGCAGAGAAAACTTCATCCTGTCCTGAATAGCTGGTACCCTGTCTTTATATCAGCTTGTTCTGGGAGGTACAGTTTTACTCCCCCTCTTCCCAATCAGTCAGATCAGGAATTTTTTCAAGTAATGGTCTGATTCTCAGCATTACAGATGATGCTTTTTGACTGAATTGGGTTTTTTTGTTAGGGTATTTGTTGGTTTGAGTTTTTTTTTCCCCTCTGTGGAAGAGTGAAAATGCTTAATAATAATACAAAGTTCCCTCAAATAGCTGCTGGACACTGAACTATTAGCTGATCAGAAAGCTATTGTACTGTGTTGCACTGTGCTCTTTCAAAAAACAAGCTGCTGCCCTGGAGTGCAAAGCAGAGAGGGCTGCTGTCTGTGCTTCTCCAGGCTGTTTGAGGTAATACACCAAGGAGAGTTTGGTTTTAGGGAGAGTGCTCATATATGTGACTTAGTCTGCTTGTTCTTCTTTTAAGTCAGTGATGGGTTTTTACTCTTCCCTGCAGCTTTGTAATCTCAGAAAGAGTAGCTTCTCTTTACCAGGGCGGGGCTCTGGGGTGCTCTCTGCTGTAAGAGGGGTGTTGCTGAAGTTGTCACTCAACTGAGTAACAGCTTTGACAAGCCCAGGGGAGCAGAGCCCTGGAAACACAGCCCAGCAGTGACGTTGGGGGCTATTGTCTCACATTTCTTGGAGGGAGTCTAATACTAAACAGACCCCTTAGAGAGAGAGGCATTGAGACCTTAGAGATGTGTATCTGGTTTTGGACTTTGGATTTGTCAGTGGCATATGGAAAACATACAGAATTTCTACTAATGCTGAGAGTTTTGTGCATTTTTTTGAAATTGGATATGAATCAGAAGACTTTAGGAATCCCAACAAAGATAATTGCTTATTCTCAGATGTTATGCAGACATTTATAACTATGCTATCTTTGTAGCTTAAGCCCATACTATTTGAATTTTCTTTTCATAAATTCTGTGGATAAAGATTGGAAATTATGTTGAATTTAAAATTCAGTCAACACTGGTTTCTAGCAGTCACTGAGTAACTCAGTTTCCCAGAAGTAGGAGGGGTGTATGGTTGATTTATAACAATTAAACAGAAGCTTTGCATGGGGAAATAAACTCATCCAGATAACAACTTACCATATAGTTTGATGGCTCAATATGCATTTTCTCAGCATTGATTCACTTCTCTGTATACAGCCCTGGTGTAAAAATGTCTCAGTGCTGTATCTCTGTTGCAGCTGAATGTGCTAAATCTTAAATAGAAATTCGTTTAGACTCAGTTCTTATTCTTGACCCCATTGTTTTTTGGGGAGGAAAAAAACAACACTTATTTTACCTTTTAAATTTTATTTTATTTTACAGTGATGTTAAATTAATTCTGCAGAAAATGTACACAGTGTTCTAGTAGCTGGGAAACATATATAGCAGGATGTTGTAATGCAGTTTTGTCTATGTACTCCTGTTTGTAACAGTAATATATGTAGATTCCTCCTTTTACATGGTGCTGGCTTTTCAAAGTGTCTTGATTAATTTTGCCAGCACATAGCCCAAAGTACTTTATTTTTATATTTTTTAAAGTTTGAAAGAAAAACACATTTGAAGCTTTAAATGCTCATGTTAAAATTATTTCTAGGACACAAAAATTAAGAGGAATTTGCACTCCAAAATGACTGCATCTTGAATTTCTTTATGGGATACCAGTTTCCTGGAAGAAATAACTGACTTGATGCACATGTTCATTTCTAGTTAGAAAAGGTCTTGTTTTTCTAAGAAACTGTACTTTGAGATCAAATTAACTTATTCAGAGGATGTTATTTTCCTCAAAAGTCATGCTGAGTTGAAGAACCTCTCACAAAAGAGTTTAATAAAGTGGTACTGTACTTCAGTCATCACAAGTTACTTTGTTTTAATTACACAAGCTTCTGAGGGAGAGGTGAGAAGGAAAACCAGTTTGTCTGAGATGTTTCCAAATGCTCTAAACTACCAGACTTAATTGCTTTATGGGGGCCAGGCTTCTGGAGAGAGCATGTATTTTTATCAGATAAACCTGGGAGAAACAGAGTTCTTATAACCCACTGATTGAAGCCTCTTGTGAAAATAATGGTCCTTAAGAAGGAAGGTGCAGGGAAGAAGACAATAGGGGGAGGAGTAAGAGACAAGAGGGAAACTAGAGAAGACACAGTAGCTGAAGTGATACGACAATATGGGGCAGCTTTTCTGCAGTGTGAAGCAGGTAGCTTCACCCCCATCCTCAGTAACTTGGAAACTGGTATCATGATTAAATTGAGCAACTGTTTTAACTTCAGGAAGGAAAAACAGCCTACTTTTTCATTTGTGTTTGACTTGACAAACAGTCTTTGGACTTTGGTTAACCTAGTCTAAACCCAAAAGTTCATTTGTAACATACAATCTGTAGGAACAGACCTTTGACATAGATTTTAAAAATACTTTTTCTGTGTGCTATTATGCTTAACACTTTTACAGCCTTGTAATAAACTTTTCAGATGTGGAGGAAGAACAACCTTTACATATCAGAATATATGTCCTCAGCTGAAGAAATGTGCAGGCTTCTAATTCCAGTTTAGTCCCAATAGTCTTTTAATATAGTTTATATTGTAGAGTCACTGTCAAATATTTTCATTTTTATGGTCTGAAGGCTGTGTTGAATGAAGTTTTCTGAAACTGGCCTTTCAGAGAATCTGACATCCCGTGGTCTGGTGGACCGGTTCTTTTTTATGGAATTTTGGATGGTATCTGATGTGAAGTAATAGACTATGGGGTCAAAGCAGCAGTTTGAAACAGCGATGCACAGAGTGATGGGGTACATAGTCCTGACTGCAGTCACCACTGAGCAATTGACCCAGGTCTGCGTTCTCATTAGGGAGTAAAGTATTAAGGTAACATTATAAGGCACAAAGCAGAAGCAGAATATCACCAAATGGACAAAAATCATTTTGAGTACCTTTTTCTTGCTTACTTTATTCCGGCTTAATGTAAGCGGTTTATTCAGAGTCCGTAGGACCACGGTGGAGCAGGTCACGTTCAGGATGAGCGGAATAAAAAACCCAACGGTTTCAATGAAGATAACAATCCGGGATAGGTATGTTTTCCATGTGTCCTCTGAAAAGTTTTCGAAGCACGTCCTTTGCTCCGTATTGTTCCAGCTGTTTGTGGACTGGAAAAAGCTTGCTGGTGTGCTGCCTGCTAGCACAGTTATCCATACTGCAACACAGACAATCTTCGCATTCCTTTTGGTCCGGAGAGTCTTGGATCGGAAGGGGTGTACGATGGCTAAAAAGCGATCCACGCTGATGCAAGTCAGAAACAAGATGCTCCCGTACATATTTGTATAAAAGAGGGCGACAGAAATCTTGCAGAGAATGTCTCCAAATGGCCAGTTTCTGGTTACAAAGTAATAAATCCTGAAGGGTAATGTAAACACGAAAAGCAGATCTGATATGGCTAAATTAAGCATGTAAGTTGTAGTCTCGTTTCGCACTTTTAAAGTACAAGTGAAAATGTAGATCGCTACACAGTTTGCTATGAGGCCAAGAACAAACACCATGCTAAAGATACACCCGTATAAAGTATATTTAAAGGAGTCCTCAGTGGAACAATTAGAGCTTACCATTATAATGGTATGTTAAAAATTCCTGTGATTTGATGTTTTCTCTGGTATTTTTATCGCAACCTTTCTGAAATTCCAGAAGAACTTGCAGGTCAGATGTATTAGAACGGTGTACTTTGGTGAGTTTGTCACGCTGCAAAGCTTCAGGGAAGCAAGGTGAACTCTGTGGCAGTGGAGTACATCTCCAGCAGAAATCACCAGCAAGTCTCTCTTCTCTGCCGAGTGCTATTTGCAATCACATAGCCAGACTGCAAAAGTCAGAAAATGCATCATTTGTGGCAGATGAGGTCGCCCCAAAGCTTGCTTAGTTCCATTTCCCGCCTCGATTCAACTAAGCCATTGTAGGACTTTCTGCCTTACTCTTGGCTGCAGATTGTGACGGTGAAGCCTTGTCCATCCGAATTCACCGGGAGCGTGTGCTTTGGGAGGTGTTTTCCTGGACGCTGCGAAGTGCCGGCACTTGCATTTCCCCCTCTCCCTTCTTTCTGTACAACAAGTTTTTCGGCTCGCTGCCTGGCCCCATGGGGCGGGAAGCAGAAGCAGAAGGGAGCTGCTTGCCAGGGCAGAAACCGAATTCCAGAGCGTGTCTATTCCTGCAGCCCACGGCCCTCGGCAGCTCTCGGCAGCCCAGCTCCTTCTGGAGAGCAGAGCGGAGCGCCCGGGCAATTTGTAGCGTGACATCACAGGAAGAAGAGGCCGGGCGCCCAAGAGTGGTTTCAGTTTGGTTTGTTTGCCTTCCCCCGTCTCTGCCGTACCTTGCAGATGTAGCTTGCAGAGTGCTGCAGCTGCCTCTTAACTCTTTCCATGCTCCCTGAGAGGTCCTTTGTCAATGTTGCTGGGTTTCAAAAACTTTTCAGTTCTAACGAGACTTAGCAGCGTCTAAATAACTCTCATGCCCTTAAATTCCTGTCTTTCTTTGGAGATCGTAGTAATTGTAGGATTTTATAGAGGATTGAACTAACATTATGCCTTTTGTTAATAGCTTTACTTGTAATAGAGAACACGTTAATCACCAGATATCAGCTGAGTAGTTCTGTCTAAATTCCCCCAATACACCAGTACAAACCTCAAGAGGGACAAAATAACATTGATAGGTAATTAAATAATTGCACCAAATAATTACTGAAAAAGAGAGGGCTGCTCGTGGATATTCACAGGACTGAGATGTGTGGCAGTGGGAGGAGAGATTTTTAACTTGCTCCATATTAGAAAGCCCACCCCAAGCTTTATTTCTAATCAGAAGGGTGGTTATTTTTAAAAAAAAATTGACTCCAGTGTGTTTTTGAAATGTTGTGATGCAGAAAGTGATTTCTTGAATATGTAAGCACAGAATTAATACAGCAAAATGCACATACTGTACTGTGCAGTTGGCTCTGGTAATTTAAAGGGGGACAGTTACCGCATATGCACAAAGTACTCCCATTAGTCACTGATAATTGAAACGAAAACATGTTGTAACTAATTACATTGTTAAGTAAACATTAAAAAAAAGGCAGCTCTTACTGCCTTTAGGGGCAGATATGAGATAAATCTCAGTTTAGACAGACTCATTTATTAAACAACAACTTGGATAGACTCGCTTCTGGCATCAAACATGGGCTATTTCTAAGTCTTAGAATAACAAATCTTCATATCTGGCTGGGTGGCATGGTTCTTTTGAACTGTATTTTAATCAGTTGCACCTAAGCAAGGCTCTGGGCAAAACCTTTCTAGTCTGCTGTGAAAGAGAGTAAATAATAGCGCTTCACAGGATTTTGGCTTAGTTTCTTAGTGTAAGGTATGTCAGACAAAATTCAGAAACATGCAAAAGTGGGTCTTGCTTATTTTATTTCAAGTTTTCTTTGTAGTTTTCTGTGAAACATTTTCACCTTGATTTTGAGGTGAAATCAAGCAGTTTAACTTCAATAGGCTACAACCACAAGAAACCTTTTTGACTATTCTTGAAATTCATGCTTAACTGTAAAGCATAGTGCATCTTGGACATCTAAGTCAGTTGGAAGTGAAAATGTGAGCTTGGCAGAGTCTCTCATGTGTCCAGCTTAACATGTACCTTAGCATCAATGTTTTCCTGGCTTTTCTCACAAAAGCAGTCATCTCACCCTAAATTTTGTTTCTGTTCCTGGCAACCTTGCATGGTGAAAGAAGGGTTTTCCTGCTAAAGTTCTGCATCGGGCTACAGGAGCTCTGCTCTCAGCTTTACTGCTCCAGCTTTGTTTGCACAGGAAAACTGTGCGGGGCAGGCTCAGCTACTGGAACAAAAATCCCTGAAGTACAGAAATTTGATGTCACATGTCAAAGGCTCAAGAAATAATTCATGTTTAGAGAGAGAAACTAATGGCAATGAGTGTGTATCTCACTGATTAGAACTTGATTTGGCATTTGTATAAAGGTGTGGGTGCGCAGGGGCAGAGTGGGATGTCTGGTCCATTTTACCACTGTAAATGTGCTTTAGAGCAGTTGTGAAGGTGCATCCTCAGCCTTTGCTCCATCTGTCAGAGCTCCTGCCTTGCTGTGGCCCATGTTGTTGCTCCTGTTACAAGCGTGGACACTACTCAGAGCTGTATTTTAGGGCATTGTGTGTGTGTATGGTTGTGTTGTCTTTAGGACTCTTGCTGCTGTACCCTTCTGGTGCAGTACAGTACATGCACTTTGCACTAATTGATGACCTAAGTGATATTTGTATATGTCCAGAAATACCATTCAGCTGCAGGGTTTCTCCACCTGCAGATGAAAATGTGAACCCCCTGAGTAGACAGGTTTTTCCTTCCCTTCCTGTTTCAGTGAGGAGAGCTACAACTGAGCAGGCAGGCTGAGTCATTTCAGTGTGAAAGTGTGAGCGGCAAAGGCGAATTTTATACCCACTCTCTTAATTTAGATGTAGCTGATTGTTACCAAGCAGTGTTTTAATCTGTGTGAGCGTGTCCAAGCTGAAGAACCTGCGTTAGTTCGCTGGGAGCAGTTGGGAGTCAGGAGTGGCCTCCCTTCTGGCCAGGCTCCAGCATGAGCAGGGGGAAGCTTCATTTCACTCTCCTTTCGGTGGATCATGTTTTAAGATGTTGGGCTTTGTGCCAACAGGTTCGGAAAAGACTTTAGTAGACCCCAACACCTTAAATTTTAAGAAGTCTAACAGTTATGGAGGAAGAATTGACATGGTAATGGCCTTGCTCATACTCCTTCACCACAGGCAATTTTCCTTTAGGATGGGAAGGAGGGGGTAGGCAGGAGGAAGCAGCTGCAGGGCGGGCCTTGTACACTGAGGGGGTTTTTGTCTCCAAAGGAAACAATGCTGTTGCTGCAGGGAAATGCATATGTGAGTCTGTCTGCCTTTCTGCATCAGAGATGGGAATGAGTTAGGACCTGTCATTTGTTGCTAGTGCTAGATGAGCAAAGCCTGCATTTCCATCAACAGGCTTCCTGTGGCTCTTGAAAAGGCACCAAAGGCAGAGTAAGAATGGGCTCCTTAAAGCCAGGAGCTGATGAGATGCTTGAAATCATCTCACTTCAAACAGCAAGCAAGTTTTGTGCCTTGCTTCAGTCAGTTACCACATAACTCTGCTTCTCTGAGTTTAGATACCTATTGAAGCGATTTTGGATTTGTGTGGCAAACCTACTCCACCACATGGAGTCAGAAGGAAAAGTGCTTATAACCCTAGTAGTGGTGGCTGTAGGACACTGCTCCTTCCTCCCCAAGATGCCACAGGGTTGGATACTTGCTCTCATTTAGGACGTAGGGGGCAGGATCCCTTAAATTCAAAGTCCAAGTTGACTGGTAAAGAAATATTTCACTGAAATAAAAGAAGTATTTGAAGGCTTTCCAGGCTTTTGGGTGTTGTGCTGACCAGTGTTATATGTTCCTCTGGTGGTACTCTCACCTTCAGTGCTGGAATTAAACAGAAGTTGTGGTCAAAGGTGAAACGCATTTGAACTTGTGTAAGGTACTGCATTCATTCTGTGCTGATGCTAATACTGAAAGCTCTTTAGAGGAAAAAAAAGCAACTTCAATATTAATAGCATTGTAATAAATTCTTACAGTGCTTCCAAGGCCAGAGTGTGCACTGTTAAATGAGGGTTGTCAGGTGCACAAAATGCTCTGTGTAAGACCATTATTCCGTAACTACTGTTACTGCTTTTAGAGGCACACCTGTGTCATGGTGCAGACATTTGTTCCTACTTGGGTTAAGCAGTCTTATGCAGAAGAACTTGATCTGTCTGGTGCAGTGAAGACAGACCCTGGCAGGACAATATTTTCTTTGACCTAAGTATTATTATTTATCTAGTTATTTTGATGGGGTTTAGGGTTTTTTTTGTCTATTTACTGGAGTTTCTCTTTGAACATGTGTATGTACAGGAAGGAATTTATTATGGTTGAGAAGTAAGGCTGAGAGCCAGAAAGTCTTTCTGGCTGTGCCACAGATTTTCTGTTCCAATCCTGGGGAAGTTTTCTAGTTTTCTATAGCTTTGTGCTCTAGCTTCCCTCCACATAAGAGCTTGTTCACTTTCACAGTGGGATGTGAGGCTGTCTTAATTGCTAAATATAGTTTGAAGCCCTTGGATGGAGAACTGTCTATTAAATATGAACTTGAGATAATTACGGTGGCTACTGAATGTGACAAAAATGTAGACAGATCAAAATTTTGTATTTTTAGATTAGATTCCAGTCAAGCAAAAGGATCAGTTAAGAGACTTCATTTGTTTCACCTCTGTAAGTCTCTGGAAAAGTAGGTATAGAGGAAGCAGGGCTGGGCATTTTGACCTTCTCAGCCGTTTTTTGGAGCTGCCTTCTCAGGCACCCCTAAGTCACTGTAAGACTGCTTCTGAGAAGTGGCTCACTGCTGTATTAAAATGTGGTGATGGTGTCCACCTATGGAGATAGTGTGAAGCCGTTATGGCACTGAAGATTCCCTTTTTTTCCTCCTGCTGCTGTGGCAGGCAAGTCTTCAAATGAGCCTTATAAAATTTAGGATGAACTGAGTATTTTTATCTAGCCAGCCTAATCCCTTGTGTCTGCTGCAGAGGCAGTTAAAGGCTCCTCCATGTCAGGAAACTTGTTAGCTTAATGCACATGAAATCACTCATAAATTACAAGTAAAAGTTGGTTGTGTAATTGCTCAAAAAGGGAAAAGGAAGCTCAGAATAAAAACTCCAGACTTCTTCCTTGCACATTTGAAACGCTTCTCTTTTTTCTTTAGAATTGTTTCGGTTTCCTTTATAAGAGACACAACTGCTCCTCTTCTGCTTGTAGATAGAGGAAACAATTTCTGTCCTTCTGTATGAGTTTTTAGGCTGCTAGAGTACTTTTTTTTCCCCCTCTACTCTTGGGTTGATTAAGTCTAATTGATCTCATGGTAGCCTAGTAGAGGTTAGATAACATGAAACCTTTTCAAGCTTTAGTCTTGATTGGTTTAAAAGGGATGGACTGAATAGCAAAGGAAAGAATCATAGAGATTAAAAGCTTGAAAAGTGGATGTTGGTGTTCTTCAGAGGGAAGAAAAATGGAAAAAAGATTGTTTATAATCTTAACAACATGATTTTCAGTGGATAGGAATAGAATGAAAGGAATGTCTGAAATGTCAGGTAGGAAGAGAAATGCCTCAACTGAAACAAAATACCTGAGTTCCTAAACTCTCATTTGCATTTTTTGTGAATACACTTAAAGTGTTTATTCAGTTACTCTGCAGACGTGATTGAAATAACATCAATACTTGAAATTTCTGTCTGCTGTAGATGCAGGAAATAAGTTAAATGCCTTTTCCAAACACTGTGGCAAGTTCTGGCTCTACTCATGCTTGTACTTTTTAAGTCCCAGGATTAGAAAGTCAAAGTTTGAGTTGGCAGAAATTTGCCAGATGTTCCATGGCTAAAATTTTTTACTCAAAATAATTCTCAAGTGCAGAAGATGACTGTTTTAAGAAAACCTAAAATAAATTAAAAATCACTTGCTATAGTAAGCAAATATTAGGAATGATAGGAAAGAAGAAGCCTCATGAATTATTTTGGAAACTAAACCAAGCATAGGGGGTGAAATGGTCAGGGCAACAAAACTTGTAGAAGAACATCTCTAATTTGTTTAGTTCTAAAGCAATTGCTTCCTATTTTTCATATCTTTCGTGTAAGTTTTTGCCCAACATTTGTTCTCTGGGCAGGATTAAGGTAGTCTGGTTCTGTGTCAGGATTGCTGGTGTCACTGCACTGGTTCCTGAGGATATATTCTACTTTCATGCCAAATTACTTGCAAATACTGCATCCAGTGTTTACAGCCTCTTTCAGTTTTGGCCAAATGGAGGCCTCTGACTTTATACAGAGGATTTTGACCTCTACTTGTCAGAGGCAGCACAAAGCCCACAGTCACATTCCTGTACTGCATCTTATGAAGTATAACATTGTGAAGCTATTGAAAAAATTTGCCATAGTCATTCAGTCAGATTTATGTGAGTTCATATTGCTTAAAAAACCCCAAACCCCATGATATTAATTTGGTTTCCTTCACAAAACCGGAATGTAAGAAGTTAATGGGGGGAGAAAAGTTTCATAAGAATTATTCAAGCTGGTAAGCTAATTAGTTTAGATAAATACCGACATGAAAATGCTTGTCAGGGGAGAACTGCTGCCAAAAAACAGAACTTGGGCTTGATTAATGTGAAGAACTATTACTTTCTAAATGTGTAAGTCAGCAAATAACCTCTTTAAATTCTGCATGATAAGATCACTTAAATGATTATTTAGCATATCATTAGTACTGGTAAACAGCAATTACAAATACTTCAGCTGACTTTCTCTTACAACTACTCTTTCCTTCCAGCCCATATCCTGAAGTTTTATGGAACCAATTTGGTACTTTATGAACCATTTTATTACACTGTTGACCACATTTAGCAGTTGCTTTTTCAATGTGGCAATCAGCTAATACCTAGAACACAAGAAAGGAAATGTCAAAACTTGGTAGGATAGACAAAGTTCATGCTTCTCGCGTGATAATCAAAATTTTTCTGCTGCAGCCTTGGAGAAATGGAGTGATGCTCTCAAATACAAAACATAAATGATCCATTTTCATTGAATCTCTGTTAGGAACCTTCCTGGAAGTGGCAAGGTGTTTATCTGGGAGACATTGGTTTGACCCTGGCAGGAGAGGGGAGGCTGAAACCCACATCTCGTGCCCTGAGTAAGTGCTCTTGTTACGAGGGGTTCTCATCCTTTGCTGTAAGGGAGTGAGTCCTCTGAAAGAAAGGTGCTCCTTCTGTGGAAGTATTCAAGCCCATAGGGAGATGGGGCTTTGAGCCACCTGGCCTAGGCAAAGGTGTCCCTGCCTCTGGTGAGGGTTTTGGAACTAGATGATCTTTAAAGTCCTTTTCAACCCAAACCATTCTGTGGTTCTATGATGATGTAGTTAGCCTCAGAAAAAGGCACTACACTGAGAACAGAAGCTTTGTGCTGCAGTTCCTGGTGAGATGTCCATGCAGTGGTATTTTGCTCCTCCCATGGAGGTGGTAGAGGAAGCTCCAGGTAGTGTTGTGCAGCCTACACTGTCCTGCACACCCCTTACTCGAGTTTCTGGGTTTTGCCAAACTTCCTCAGCTGTTGTCTGTGGTGGTTTAGTAGGTATGAGGTACCTGTTGTTGGGGAAGGATCACCAAGGTCCTGCTTCTGCTTACAAATATTCCCTTAATGTTCTCTGTACTTCTTGAGTGCCTTGGGATCTGATACCGTTTTTAGGGTTGATTTAAGCAGTTTAAATGTGGGCTGTTGCTCAAAGTAATCCTACTGCTGTCCATTTAAGCCTCTCTGCTTCTTCCCTTGTGCTGTGTGTACATACGTACTCAGCAAATGAGGACAACTATTTGGTTTAAAACTAATCCTAACAAATACATGATTTGCAGTCATAGCTGTGCTAATGTTAAAGCAAGGGATGAGGCAAAAAGTGCAGATGTGTAATTTGGAGAAGCACCAGAGCGAATAAACTGATTTAAGCCAGTGGTGAAACTGTGCTGGAAGTGTTGTGGTGATGTTCAGCTTTGAGGCTTTCAAATCTGTATTGTTTTGACTCTTGGCCAGACATTAGCATAATGTTTGGCTGTGTGAGGTTTAAAAGCCTCAGCTAAGCTCAAGAGTGAGATCTGTGCTTCTGGTCTACTACCCTATAATTTATTTTCATGTAAACGGTTTGGAATAATGATATTTACTACGCAATAAAAGAGAGCCATGTATGCCTAATTGATTTTTCTGCAAAGGAGGATAAAAATGATTAGTAATACAGACACAGTATGCATAGTCATGCTTTCCTATACAAGATTGATAGGGGTGATAAAGGATGGCAGCTTTCTAGGCAAATATCCGATCCAGAGCGTATTGAAGATGCTCTAAGTTTTCTTACTGACTTCAGTGTGTTGGATGCTTTGGACCAATTGTATTCACTATTGATTTTCATTTTCATTGTCTCAGGCCAACCAGTCTAGAGAGTTAGAAAATCACAAACAAATAAATATGCTACAGGTACCTTATATCACCTGCAGTTAAAATAGACAAAATACAGAGTCAGGTAGCAGGGAGATGGATTCAGGTTGAGATTGTCATTTGTGGGTCTAACTTCAGAAATGCATTAATTTCCAGCCTCTTATATCCTTGGAAGTAAATGGTAAAGCCTGTTTTGTTTTTGCTGTGGCTTAGTCGTTGGTTTCTATGCTTCAGAGCTGCTACAGAAAATGCCCACTGAATGATGAATGAAGAACCTGTTAAATACTTTAGAAAAAAAAAATGGAGAAGTCTACATAGCAGAACTTCTACTGGATTGAAGTATCTTAATTGAGGTGCCTTGTGTGAGCTTTTCTTAACAAGAGATTTATATGTAAGGCTTCTGGCTGATGTTCTGCTGTGCTTGTGGGCACACTTTACATTTTGGTTTCTCCATGAGTTTGACACCAGTGTATTTGTGGTGCAGGGAGTGGAGTTGCTCGTAACAGATCCCACACTAACCAAAAGCATTTTCCTTACAGTGAAAGTAAAGCTAGCAGAGTAAATGTGCATTCAAATAAAAGTAAATCCTTAAAATTTGACGACTGCTTAAATGTGTTCTTTGTCCATCTTCTCTGAAATATCAAAAGTATATATATAGATATACAGAAAAACTTAGTGTATATACCTAAGTCAGTGTGAAAATGGTCTGTTTCTTTACCAGAAGCAATGTGGTGAAATTTCAAGGTCAGCTTGTGTTTTTAAAATCTTCTTTTTATTCTTTATACTTTCTGAGGCAGGCAGGTTATCCTAATTAAAATGCAACATAAATCTATGAGAGTTATGACTTTTTAATCTCATGAGAAAGTATGTGAGAGGTAAGTTTAGGAGAAAGGGCTGAGCTGGAGTTCAGGTTTGGTTTTTTCTAGAGCAAATATGAGAAGCTATAAAATTCAACAGAACTTGGAATTACATTATTGTCTACATAATGTCAGACCTTTACATGCTCTGGAGTTTGAGAGCTAAAGGGAAATGTTTTGGGGGGGTTTCTATAAGCCCAGCACTTTAAAATCCATTGTCAGGAGAGGAAATCTTCCCAGTCATCCCAACCTTCCTGCATTTGCTTATCCTATAGGAAGTAAACAGTAACAAGTTCAGTGTGGTCATTTGTAGCTTCAGTAAAACAAAGGTGAAGTATTTTGATTAAGTCATGCACCATGACAGTTCATGGCGTGATCAAGATTTAAAATGAACATATGACGCCTTTTAAAACACTGCTTGGTGAGCTCCTGTTTTGAAATTGCTAAAAGAGATGCTACAACCAGATTGGTAGTACTAGCAGACAGAGTTTGAAATGCATTTGTTGGAAAACATTGGCAAAATTTTGGGTTTCTGCTGGAATCCAAAAAGGCCGACTGAAGTAAAAGAAAAGTTTTAAGAAGCTGATTAAGCTTTCCTTAAATTTAAGGATCAAAAGACTTGAATTTTCTCAAATTAGGATGTAGAGCATAGTGGTTGCCTCAGAAACATTGAACTTGGGTTTTGCTTTGTTTACGAATGACCAAGTGTTTCTCACAATAAAAATGCAGAGCTTTAATAGAAAAGCACATTGTTATTGAAGGATTTCACATTTTTCATTTGTGTTTTCCAGCAGGATATTTGTAATTTAATGAGATCAAAGGAAACATGTTTTAATCATTTAGTAATTGAATGCACCTTGTCACCTTAGTCAGTTTTACTGCTTTATTGATATGTACTCTTCACGTATTGCCTAATGTCATTGATTTATTGCTTCAGGAAAAGTCTCATAAATTCTTTTTATGTACGTGGTGCAGTTTTCAATTATATGCTATTATAATTAATATGGCATATAATTAAATGCCAATATTTATATTATTTATATTATTATATGCCAATATAATTAAAAGGAGGAAGTGTTGCACAGCGGAAGGAGAGAGCAGAGGCCATGAAATTTTCTTGATTTTCATACACACATCCACTCCCTACCCAGGAATATCTGAGCACAAAAAAAAAAAAAAAGAAGGGGCATCAAAAATTTTGACATTCTTTCAAATCCTTTCTTTTGAAATGTCGTCATTTTAAAAGGAGGCTTGGTTTAATCATTATCTTTATAAAGGCCCAAAACCCACATGCCTATGCCTTGTCTGGGCAAACTTTTGCTTTTTAGTCCCCAGCTGGGTGTGTGCTTCTCAGCATGGCTTTTTTGGGCCTCTCTGAGGCAACTGGTTGCCCTCATGGGTCTTGCACAAAGCCTCCAAACCAAGTTCTGGCTTCAGGTTCCACAATGGGTGGGCAGAGGGGCTGCAGATGGGATGCTGAGTATGGGTCCTTCACTGCACAGATGGTAGCACAAGGGTTTCCTGTGGGGAGGGAAGTTTTTGCATTGGTTCTGCTCAAAGGTGAAGTGGGGAGGTGGATCTGGTTTGTGGTGTTTCAGAAAAAACCCAACCAAACGTGATCTTTATCTTTTTATAGCTGTGGATTTTAAAACTTGCAGAAGATAAATGTTGCTTTCCTAGATCTCTGTGAAGTCATCCAAATAGAAATGCACTGGGTTTGAAACACCCTGCTTTAGCAGGGAGGTTGGACCAGTGGATGCCCCACTATGTTCCCTTCCAACCTTAACCATTCTGTGGTTCTCTAATATCCCACATGAGTTTGCTCTAAATATCCAAGGGGGAAATGTTACACCTTCCAGTGTGTTTTTCCACAGCCTGAGCTGGCCATCACTGATCAGTCTTCATAAAAGATTCTTGTGTGGCCATGAGAAAAGGCACTGAATATCACATCTTACATTATTTTCTGAGAAGTAATACTGGCCTAGTTTGCAGAAATGTGAGCTCAAACTTCTTGCAGATGTTGATATGGTCCAATTGTGGTCTGAATTTACCACATCCACACACTCACTTAGATCTTAGATAAATTGTTTAGGTTTTTTTTTTTTTGCACCTTTTTATTGGTTTTGCCCTTCTTTGCTAGTTCAGCTACAATTCTTGGTCTTACAAAAAAAAATTAAAGCTGGTATATTGCATTGTTTTAAAGTTTCTTTAGTATTCTTTTTAAGGATTCTAGAATAACTGCATGGATATTCCACGTGTTTTAGTGTAAGATACTTCTGACTCCCATAATTTACTAAGGGATACTCTGAGGTTTGATAAAACTAGTTACAATTGTTTCTCTGTTTCAGATCTATGCAAAGCTAATGCTGACCTAGTAATTCTGCTGATATACTAATTTTTGCATTGTTTCTCATATGGTTAAACAAAATTACAGTTTGTAGTTATGGAAGCCAGCTAATCCTGCTGATCAGTTAAATTAACCTTGAGAGGAGTGGTGGGAAGTGACCAGAAAAAAACTGGGGTGGTAAGGAGATCAGCACTTTTTCTTTCTTTTTTTTTTAGTAGAAAGCACTGTAGTATCTTTTGCCCCTTTTAACAAGGACATGTAGTGACAGGACAAGCCTTTAAACTGAAAGAGGTTGGGTTTAGGGTAGTTATAAGTAGGAAATTCTTTACTGTGAGGGTGGGGAGGCACTGGCACAGGTTGTCCAGAGAAGCTGTGGATGCCCCATCCCTGGCAGTGTTCAAGGCCAGATTGGATGGGGCTCTGAGCAACCTGGTCTGGTGGAAGGTGTCCCTGCCCATGGCAGAGGGGTTGGGCTAAGTGATCTTTAAGGTCCCTTCCAACCCCAGCTCATTCTGTGATCTGCCTCAGAATTAGCTGCAATACTCTGAGAGAAAACAGAGTGGAAAAACACTTAGTAATTGATAAAATAATAGATGTATAAAATTACTAAAAAGTGAGTATGAAACAGGTGTAACATAAAAAAAATATAGGTACTAGTGCTTTCTGAGTTTTTGTTTTGGGTCTGTTAAGACATCTTATTGAAAAGTTTGGGGTGTTTTTAGTTAATTTTATACTATTCTGAATTACACTGTCAAAATGTAATTATTTATTTTCAGTTTGGGAAGAATGTTTTGTTTGGTTGTTTTTTGGTTTTTTTTTAATAAACTCCAAATAATAGCCCAAGACCTTTTCTAACATTCTCTTGTTGATTTGATTTCCAATGCAGTCTTCCTCGCCTCTATTATGCTGCATTTTGACTGATTGTTAAATAACTGCTTGTGAGACAGAAATGCTCAATTGGAGATATCTTCTTAAATTCTGCCAACTGAGCACTCAGAAACTCTGCATATGCTTCTGCTTTGAAAGCCCAGCACAACAGGGTGGCTGCCAGGTCTTGTCTGCCTCAAGCTCATACCAAGGTATAGACCAGCTGAGCTTGAGATATCCCATAATGATAGTCATACAAGTATTGGCTTAAATTGAGATCAGAACTCTTCTCAAAGGATGGGTTTCTGCCAAAAATGTTGTGACATGGATAGTTTTGTTACACCTTCAGGTTTTTCTTTCTTCTTTGTTGTGTGTAATTTTCTTCACATTGAAACATTTTCCAAAATTGGTTGATAAATCCATTGTATAAAACTGTTTTCATGCTCGTGTTGCTGTTTTTTTGTTATAAAACATGGCATATTGTTTTTGCAACTCCAATTTCTCTGGGGTATTCTTCTCTTTTAGATTATATTAAGTACATTGCAAGACATTTATAGTAATTTTTTTCTTTTAAATATCACAAGCAGTCTGCTCTTAATGGTTTCAAGACATGTACCAACCCCTACCTAGTATTACTTTTTGTGGGGAATCGCTCTTTCTGTGCATGCAGCTTGCTCATGTCCTCTGCAGATTATCTGTTATCTTTTTTTGTTCAATTCATAATTCTCTGACGCCTTGGTTATGATGGTAAAAGATATTGTCCTGCTCTTTCAAAAACTGCTGTCTACAGAGTTTCCTGGCACATTTAACCGCTTTCAGATTGATAAGAGGATTGTTGGTGGTACATTGTGCCTAAATTTGTCCAGCTAATGAGAAATTGGAAAGAACACAAGACTTAAAACTGAATCACAGGCTTTAACCGAAAGTGTCAGAGGCACTTCATTGTCATGTTTCCACTTGTACTTGTGAAAATATTTCCCAGAACCACTCTTAATTGTTGTTCTGGGAACTGGGACTGTGTAAATCAATTAGAAATGAAACTGGTAGAAAATGTGATGTGATACTGTGACAATTTGATTGTTACAATAGTAATTGCATAAATAAATTGTCTTTACTGAGGTAGGCATTTTGTGACTCGAAAGTTCCTCTGAAGAGAGTAAGTACTTGAGTGCTGTTTTGCTCCCCAGTGTAAGATTTTTTCCTGCACAGAAGTAACTATAGAACTGTTATTTCTAGTACTGTGTGATGTTACTTAACATAATCTCTCCTCTGCTTCCTGTGCTGAAAATCATGATACCCTGTAGTTTCTTCACAGCTTAAAGCTGTTGCAAAAATTCTCATCCTCAAGATTTTTTGTTGTTGTATTGTCATTTCCAACAGCCAAGTGGTTCTCATAGGGTGGGTTTTGGTTTACTGTACACAATTTCCTGTGTGGAGAGTGGCGGGAAACTGGTACTGATTCAGTTGTCCTTGAGACCTTTGGCTCTTGCCTAAAAATCTTGAGGTTCATCCAAGAATTAGTCATACTGAAGCCTGGCTGCCCTGTGGAGCTAGGTAATAAACTTGCTAATTACTTCAGATACAGACTGTTTCTGCAGCAGCACTGCCAGCGCAGAACACAGATCCCTCTGGAAGATGCTCGTAGCAATTGCTTTGGGGAAAAAAGTGTGTGGCAGATGAACCTAAAATGATATTTTCTTGGATAATGTTTAGCAAAAAATAGCAAGGGTTATTGTATTTTTTAGTGCTTTGTGTACCTGCATGTGCAATTGTGTGAGTTGAGCAGGAAAACTGCTGAAGGAAGTGGTGCAAGAGGTGCAAACCGTGTAGTAGCAGCCTGCCCAGGTCATCCTGAGCAGTTTAAACAAAACAGTTGTATAAAAGTGTAGTTCTGCTTGTAGATTGTCTTTCAAACCTCCTTTCAAAGTGATTTTTAAACAGTCTCACAGGCTCAGTCCTAATGACCAGGGTTTGTTCTTTCCCTACAGTATTCAACTGGTGGTTGGTTGCAGAGCCACAAGCCAGTAACTGTGTCAGAAGTTTCCCAGTTTGCCAAGCATTATCACTGGTCTGCATAATATTTTTGAATGTAACCAATAATTTTAGTCACTGTGTTGACACAGAAGGTCTATCATCTCTATGGCTAAAAAGTGTTTTCGCAGAATTCCTTCTGCATTGCTGGGAAGGATATTTCAATGTACTGCTCTTTTACAGTGAGGTGGGTC
Organism: Daphoenositta chrysoptera; assembly: GCA_013397915.1. Classification (NCBI taxonomy): domain Eukaryota; kingdom Metazoa; phylum Chordata; class Aves; order Passeriformes; genus Daphoenositta; species Daphoenositta chrysoptera. The sequence continues at coordinate 4,230,992 of VZRO01003873.1, forward strand.
CCATGGACCTTTGCTAAGAGACACTCTAAAACACAGAGAATTGGTTAATTGGTCTGCATTTCAGGAGTGGAGAGGCTGAAGACTATGGCATTGATTATTCTGAAATAATGTCCAATTTTTAACAAGATTTGCCAGGTAGCTCCAGAGACCTCTGAGGAAAAGTAGATAATTGCTGAGCTGTGAGAATGGATTTGCAGGATCATTTAAAGCAACACAAATGTAAGATGTATATTCAGGCTGTGGCAGCCTGGCTTCCCTTCTCTGGAGATATTTTAATTCCTTTAGGTATGAGAAGATCCTCACAAAGCTGGATGACTCGATTACTTGATCTTAAATGCTCGAAATGAGTGGGATAGAATAGGACTTGTATTAAACATACATACACTGTAAGGAGTTAAAAGCACATCTGTCAGTATTCTTATATGAATTAAACTATTAACACTGTAGTTGTTGATGTTTTTCTTTATAAATTTAGTAAGAACGAGCCTCAATACGAACATAATTTATGTAACACAACTCATGTGTGAAATTAAGACATGATCCTTAATTTTATTGGGTTTTTTCATGATCAATACTGTATCAATTTAGACTGTGAAGTCTACTTCGTTTTAGCAGGTCTGAATTAATTCAGAATTCTGATAACTAATTGTCACATGGAACTTCTGAAAACACAGGTGCAAGAAAAAACCCACTTTCTGGGCATGCAATTCTCCTTTGGGGAAGAGGGTTGGAAGTAGCTCGTGCTGATCCAGTCCTTGCACTTCCATTCCAAAACTGTCAGTTCTAAATTGGTTTTGTTTTGCCTTGCAAAATCACTGCCATCTCTTATCACATTATGAAGAAGAACATTTCTTAACATTATGTGTTGTATTGGCTGATTCAATAATTTGAAAACAAGCAAAAGAAAAAAAGAAAGCCCGAGGCAAAAACAAAACCACCCAAGGGACGTTGGCATTGAGATAGATACATAGTTAAGTGCTAAACACTGCATTAAAATTTAAAGTGAACAGAAAACTAAAACCTGAAAATATATTAGGTAATTACTGCAAAGAGTAAAAAGACAAAAGCAGGTTTTTTATTAGTGAACTACTGATAGCACTGTTTAGAGTAGAGCTGCTCAGGGCTTTTCCTCTGTGGTTAGTGGAGTACATCCAAACCCCAGGGTGGCTCTTTACCCATATTTAAGGATTTAGGGTTTTTTTTTAATCTTTTCATGGAAACCAAAGTCCAATTAAACATGTAGTTGGGATAGAGCCAATACAGAGACTGGGAAGCCAGGAAGCACCTGTGTGTCCTGTAGTTTCTCTGTAGCCAAATAAAGAATAGCAAATAAGAAATTCTGCCTGTTTTGTCCATAAAAGGAGCTTTCAGATGGGGAAAAATCACTGCAGATGCTTATGATGAAGGCATTGCAGCAGAGAAGCATTCTGCAAAGCCACTGTTAAAGGAGCTCCACTTAGTTCACGGAGTTTAGCCTTGGAGAGTTAGCCCTGGGTACTGTGAGAGGGAACTGAGTCAAATTTTACTCTTTTTCTTCATTCTGATACCAGTGGCCTTTTGGCTCTGAGAAATTTTAAGTCTTCATTGCTTTCTCGCTTTTTGCACAAATAAAATGGGGTTTCTGTAGCCATCACAGGGAAGTCTCAAACAAAAAGCAACATTTTGCTTAATTAGTGAAATTTATTCTGTGGCTGCATCTAGTAACATTAATCACTTACTGAGCATTAAATTAAAATAAAAACTGCGAATCTCCTTTCATGTTAAAGGAGTGCATTGGAGGTGACCTGTTCACTTTAAGTGCTGCTTAAAAGCTTGAAAAAGCAATATGAAATTAGTAAAAGATAGCGTGAGTAACATTGCTTTAGAAACGAGTTCCTGATAAACATTCCTGTTCGATTAAGCTGGACCTGGGGGTTAAAGTTCTTTTGTGACTAATACTTAGAGGACTGGTAATTGCCTGGTTAATGATGCTGTATTTCTCTCATATGAGTGTTGAATATCAAATAGTGGGATTGAAGCCAAAGTTTGTCCTGATAAGCTTGAAAACGCCCTGCACGCTGCAGAATGTGCTTTGAATTTATGGCGTAGAAGTGTTTTTCATGTCTAAGTATAAAGAAAGGAGACACGGCTGTAATTAAACCCATCAGTTTTGCAGCATGAGGGGTAGTTGCACTTGAGAAAACCCATCTCTTTGTGTTTCTACATTGTGGCACACGAGATTTTTTGTGAGGTATCAGTCTTGTCAGTGCAGCACCTACTTCTCCAACTACGTGGCCACGCATTTGGAGAGGTACCCGTGAAAGTGGTAGGGGTCCCTGGAGAAAAGAGCACAGGGGGCTGCACTTAAACTCTGAGAGGAAGGTGGAAATGGTGATCAACAAAACACCCACTTTAAATGTCACCAGGTCTGAAAGCTAAGCAACCTCTTTCTGCTGGTGCAGCCAGCGCAGGTGACAGGCCTGTGGTTTGCCCAGGGTCACGCATTGAACGGGGCTCTCTCACAGCCTGGATTGCTGGTGCTGGCAGCTCTGCACTGCTGTGGCCAGCTGGGTTGCAGCACCCTGCTTGTCTTGCCACCTTTTTAACCACAGTGTCAATTAGTATTTGTGGGAACCAGAAGAGATGTGTTGGGCTCACTGCATCTTGCTGTTGGGGCTCTATCAGTAGATGTTTCCACACAAATAATCTGCTCCTGCTGAATGTAGCTCATCTAACTGATGGAAAGCAGCAGTCAGTTTTGTACATTCCATTTTTGTACATTCCTGTCGAGTAGAAGTCCGTGTGCCAATCAGGTTATGGAATAGGTTGTTGTCAGTAAATGCACAACATCTTGTACTTTGTTTCCTGCTTTTTATACTCTGCTCCCAGACTTAGTGGTGTGGCTGCCCTGTTTTTACTGCTTGTTCTGGCTCTATTTGTGATACTCTGCAGAGCAAACTTAAATCTGGTTTTGCTTTCTCTGTTAACTTTCTGATGCCTTGGTTGACTTATGTAGAGGTGGACTGATTGTCGAGGCTGGCAGGTAGAAGAGGAGTGGAAATGATGCAGAAGTAGGTAGATCCCTACTGTATGTAGCACACTGCTGTGTCCCCATATCTAATGTGCCTTATCTAATGGAATCACACTCGGAATAGTGTGAGCAGAATTGGAGCAGGGGTGAGAGAAGACCTGGAACTGCTGGTCTCAAGTGCTAACTCAAGAATAATAACTTTTGCTTGTCTTTCTAGACCTCTCATTCCCTTTTATCAACCCCTTTTCCTCCTTCATTAAAAACAATACTATTCCAGTCATTAATCGCTAAAATGTGAAATGAATGAAGCAAGGTTCACTCTTAGTCAAGATATCTCAGCAATGATTGTTCGGGGAAAGAAATTTGGATTCTTCAGAGCAAAGTGAAGTGGTGGTGGGAATAATAAAAAAGGAAGAGGCCAAGTGGCCAGAAGGATGAGAAATGGAAAAGGTCACGTGCCTGTGTTTCCAGCAAGGGCAGCACAGAGAGACACAAGTGAGAAGTGCGTGCACTCTTAAATGGAGGGGAAAATGATGCAAACCAGCCCAAGAGCTGAACTCGTTGAGAAATGATGGAGAAATAACTTCGTGGTTATGAATCAGTAACTGATGTTTTTTCTGCTGTGGATGACACAGCTCCAGTATTGCCAAAATCACAGTTTAAAAATTGCAGTGTGAAAAATTGTAAATCTCATCACTCTCATCTTGTTACTCTGATTTTTTATTTGATGCACTTCCAAAAAAAGTTGGTTTTTTTCAGAAATAAGTCTAAATAAGGAATGTCTTAATGCTAGTTTTAATTCTAGTAAATCTAGTCTAGTTTTGATAGGCTGTTTCTTATTGCCTTAGCCAGGTGATGCTGCATGATTTACATGCATGCTGTGCTCCTGTTCATAGCTACAGATTTGTCATCTGTGCTAGTGCATTTTAATATTAAAAACGTGCATTTGGGGGATCAAACAGACCATAAACCATCAGGCAGTGCATTGTGAACAAAGCAATGACCTGACAGATTTTACTGCTGTCTTTTGGGGAGATCATTTGGGGAAAATGGTGCATGTCTGGTTTTGCCCACTTCATCCCAAGTCTTATGGACACTGCTTCCCCCACCTCCCACTCTCAAGAAGGCACATATCTGCTACTCAAATGTTCCTCTGTTGCTTCAGGAGTTCGGGGGCTGCATTGTTGAGAGGCAACATTGTACTCAAGGATGAGTCTCCTGTTTAAAAAAAATAAAACAGAAGCCATCAACCCTGTGCTTTCAAATTTGTTCAGAAATAGGGTGCCAAAATATTTTCCAACGCAGTTTTGCTGTCTCAGCATAATTTTACTCTGTGTGTGACACACAAGCAGGCTGAGATTTTGTTTCTGCAAGACTGCTGTTTATTACTAATGTCAGCAGATGGGCTGATGTGGTTTCAGCCAGAACCTTCTCCATTCCACCTACATTCTCTTAGGTTCAGATGTATTCCAAGGACTTGGTTAAAGGACTGATAGTTAACCTCAAATCAAAATAGGGTTTGCTGTGGGCCATGAGGGCAGATACTTCATGTATCCAGAGTCACTCTAACTCTTTCCAGAGGTGGCTCTGGAACATGATACTGCAGAGACTAAATAGTCCCCAGTGCAGCTAAGTGACTGTGGTTTGTATATTATCAAGTGTAAAATGTTGGGTAGATGTTGTAGCAGAAATGTATTGACAGTAGGTAGAGCAGTAACTTTCAGTCACCAATGAGTTGAGGTTTCCTTTAGCTGTTTTTTGGTGGGGATTTTTGGGTTTTGGTTGGTTGGCTGGTTTTGGGGTTTTTGGGGGTTTGAGAGGACTTTTTGTTTGTATCGTTTTGTGCTTTTTGAAATGTGTCATTTTATGTGTTTTCTTGTGTTAATTTCTTTTCAGAAATAACTTCAATAGGAAGTAGTAAGGGACTCTAGAATACAACTAATACAACTGTCTCAAATCTGCAGTTAACCTATATCGAATAGACTGCTGTTGAAACAGGAAAAAAAAGTGTTTAAAGTATTTATTAGCTCAAAGTTAAATGGTTAAAATTTATCTTGCAAAGTGTGAGTGTTCTTAAGTACTTCAAAGCTTTAATCTTCTGTTGAAGTTCACATTTTGGAGGTTGGTTTTAGAGAAGGAACAGAATCCATTCAGAGTGGTTGTCTATTCTTAGTGTAATGCAGGATTCCTTTAATTTTTCTAGGGGTCACCTCTGTTTGATCTTATCAAGCAGTCAAAAGAGCGAGAAGGCCAAACTGATCAGCCTGAACCCACTTCTACTCTCAATATGCCTCTCCAGCATAACCACACTGCTGCAGACCTGTAAGTGAATGCCTAAGGTCTAGGAAAATGTGAAGTTGGTATCACCCTTAATATTCAAATCCACCTGTATTCTGTTTTCCTACTTGTTAGGCTTGGTACTTAAGATTTGTTAAACCATTGTATTTGCAGATATTTATTATACATAAAAAATTAAATCAAATGCTGAAATATTTTTTCCCCAGCCCTATCAAACTTGTAATTATAAACTGTTATGTTACTTGCCTAGAAATAAATAAGTCCCTGCATTAGGTGTTGGGGATAACAGGTCACAATAGCAATTTATTTCTTCTAATGGGGAAGAAGGAAGAGTTCCTGCAAGTATTACTCATATAGAATTGTTCCTTTATCCTGTGATGTTAAGTGCTTAATATATGTTGAACCTCCAGCTATCTTTCTCCTGTGAAATCACCTAAGAAGAAAGCATCTGGACCTCCTCTAAGTGCTACTTCCACTCCAGATGCTCAACCTGCTGCGATCCCCCAAACGCAGAAACCACAGAAATCTACCTCCCTCTCTCTGTTCTACAAGAAAGGTTGGTTCCTTCTGCACGTGCTAACATTGCAAAGTTCTCTCTTGCTTTTTATCCTTTTTGGGTTTTGGCACTCAGCATTCCTGAAAAGTTCATTGTAGAGTTTGTAGTGAACACGGTGCAAACCTCTGGAAGGGAGGGCAGAAGGGTGCCAGCAGGTGGTTACTGTGTGCACTCTGCAGTCTGTGAGTTTCACCTGTCAGTTTACCTGTCCTGGCTGTAAGAATGTCCCCACGGGCTCAGAGGGTTCTTCTGTCGTAGTGTCCTTTTCCCAGCAGTGACCATAAAGAGATGCCATGCAAAGCTGAACACTGGGCAGACATGGATGGTGCTTCCCCTGAATGCTTTCCCAAGCTTTGACTTTTTCCGTCTGGGCAGGGGTTTGAACTTTTTGTGGCTGTGTCTCCTTAGTAACTCTCAGTAGATTCATGTTCCAGGTGCTTGTTCAGACTCTTGTTGAATTGGCATAGACACACGTGTGCAGCATTGTTTGGTGTGGCCTTCCATGTGTCCACTCTCTCTTGTGTGAAAACCTTTTCCATTTATTTTGAACCTGGCTTTTACTACCTGCCCTTGATGTGTCGTAGTTTCCTTTTGTTGGAGACAGTGAACAGTCCAATGCTGTCCCTCCTCCATTGCATTCCTTTCATTTTGTACACTCCTGTTACAATAATTTCAGTTTATTTTCCTTTGTTTCTGAAGTGTATCTACTGGCCTATCGTCGACTCCATACCCTTTTCCTTCACCTTCTCTCCGAACATCCTGACCTGGAACCCTTGATCTGGACCCTCTTCCAGCATACGCTGCAAAATGAGTATGAGCTAATGAGAGACAGGCACCTGGACCAGGTAACATGAACAAAAAAGTTTAAAAAGACTCTCCTGAACAAAATGTTCCTTGTGTGTTCTTTAGCCATTAGAAATTGTACTAGTTTTTACTAGAACTAGAATTTGTACTAGAAATTGTAAAAGTTTTTATTAATCTATTATCACTGAAAGGAGGACTTAATTTAGACTGAAATATGTCATCTCAGTTTTTTAAGCACTGGCAATTACTTAATATGGCACCTTCAAATACCACTTTCAGCTATTTTCAAAATAATGAAGAGAGACCACAATTTCTAATAATTTATATAAAAATATAGTGATTTTCTTTGGGAAGACAGCATGTTTGGCTGATAAATATTTTGCTATTCTACCCTAAAACTGCAGCATGTGGTACGAGTTTGAGAAGATACTGTCAGCTCCAGTTAGTTGTTTGTCAGGTAGAAATGGAGGTAGCAGTAGCTGACTTATGTTCTGGAAGTTCTTATGAAGTTGAGTTGCCTGCTAGTTTATAGAGTGCAATCAGTAATAAATAGAAAGCTTATTTCTTAACTTGAAATGAAGAAGCTGAATTAATTTTCTGCCTTTTCAGTTGTCTTGTCTTGTTCCTTTAATAGATCATGATGTGTTCCATGTATGGCATATGCAAAGTGAAGAATGTAGATCTTCGGTTTAAAATAATAGTTTCAGCATACAAAGAGCTTTGCAACACAAATCAAGAGGTATGGAAGTTCTTAAATGTTACTCTTCCATAAAAATCTTATAAACTAATTATTTTCCTCTGAAATCAAAATAAAACAAACTACACTTGAACGTACAAAATAAAACTTCTGCTGTACTGCATCTCCATTTTGTGGAGGAGAAAACTGACTCTAAAACTAAGTATCTCTTTTAAACATCTTGCATAAATAGTTTTAGTCTCCTCAGAAAACAAATTTCTTTCCATCTTTTGAAAGATTCTGAATAATGGTTTATGATTTTATTTGGAGTCTAGATAAAAAAATTTCTGTCTAGAGCTAATAGGACTTTCAAAAGCAGCCCAAGTTCCTTTATGAATTGTCTAATTTCCAGGGAGCATTAAGGGAGGAGAAGCTTTCAATAGAAACACGGTTTGATACCAAATAGAGATGTATGGCTATATATCAAACAGCTGTGTATGTGTTAAAGTTGCAGCCTTAATTCTAACATGAAGAAGTTCCTTTCTTCACAGGAGCTTTAATGTACTGAATTTTTTGCACAGCACAGTAATGAAATCAATAGAAAACCTCTCACCAGTTAATGGAACTGTAGCATCCTTTCAGTAGCAGAATTTCTCATAGTGTATGTGGATCTTGGCTAAACTCCAAATACTGTCTCCAAGCCTATAGAACTATTTTATCCCCGTCGACTTTGTAATGAGTTTTTTAGCCTTCCAAGGCATGCACGGTAGTCTAGACTTTTTGACATGTGTGTGTAAAAGCAAATTGTTCTTAAATTTGGAAATTGTTAGAGCTGTGTTCACACCAAGGGGCTGTGCCAGTTAATGAAGTAGGTGCTTGTACTGGTGTTCATACATGCTTGGAAAAATCCCCAACAGTTTGGAGAAGTTACAATGACTTGCATACAACCCATGTGCCATCCTAGCTCTTAATCTAACATGGACTTTGAGTGACTTTGAGTTTATCAAATGTAAAATTATCATTCCCTTTTGAAGAGACAAACTGTGTATGATTTTCTCACCCTGTGTAGACTTTCAAACGTGTTCTTATCCGGGAAGAACAATACGACTCCATCATAGTCTTTTACAACTTAGTGTTCATGCAGAAGCTGAAAACAAACATTTTGCAGTATGCTTCCAGCAGGGTAAGCCATTAGCTCTGTTCATTATTCAATAGACTAGAAATATACAGGCAATAAAACCTTATGATTATTTCATTATTTTTATAGCCTCCCACTCTGTCACCTATCCCACACATTCCTCGCAGTCCTTACCAGTTTTCCAACTCTCCTCGGCGTGTTCCTGCTGGCAGTAACGTCTACATCTCACCTCTGAAGAGCCCATACAAATTCTCTGATGGGTTTCAGTCACCCACAAAGATGACTCCAAGGTCTAGGTAGGTTGTTGACAAGCATTTCTTTGACTAAATTTAAGGTATTTGGGGGATTTTAATGGAAGCAAATTGGAAAACTGCACAGTCTAGTTTGTCAGTAGTCTGTGGCTATCATATAATTTCTATTACTAGTTTTTGTCCTGTATTTGGAATCTTTATTCATCATTCAACACTTTTCTTTTGTGCTCAGGGAGTTTTTTTGTTGGTTTTTTTT
>VZRO01003873.1:4240036-4326358 GCA_013397915.1 Daphoenositta chrysoptera
CCCCCCAAGAGGAGTTTCCTGACCTGGTTGCTTAAATGGTGTTGGCTTTGACCCTGTGTCACACTCCCAAAAAACACAGATGAGCTTTGTCAGCTTGTTAAAAGGGAAAATACTTTTTTGCAGCAAAATATTTATGTAGCTGGCTGAACAGAACACTTCTAACTGTTGGTTACTCATGCTTAGTAGATGAGGATGACAGCAATTGTACCAGTTTCCAGTGACTTTTCAGGCTAGGATCAAGTGATCCCACTGTGCACAAAAGTTTAAATGTTGTGTATTTTAGGTTGATCAGCAAACACCTAAAGGTAAAGATGAGAGGATGATTGTCTGGGTACCCAGCGCTGAAGGGTCTTCCTGCTGATACAGGACAGACTGTAGGGGCCTCTGATTCTTTCAAGCCACAATTTCATTTCTACCTGTGTGATTCAGTTCATTTGGTGATTCAGCATTCACTGACTCAAATGTCTCAACACAGTAAAGCACAGTAGGGATTTGCACTGTTAATGCAGAGAGGAAGAGACCTTGTTAATGCCTTGTGCTAACCTGTGCAAATTAGTGGATGCTTCTGTCATTGTTAAATGTAGCTCAAACTTCTCTTCTTCATTTGGCAGAATTTTGGTGTCAATTGGAGAATCATTTGGGGTGAGTTTTGACATTTTTAATGTCTGGTCTTAAATGCATGTAACTCTTGGAGGATAGCCTGCTCACATCTCTAGAGCTGGCCAGTGAGTGTGTCTGATTTAATATAGTAATTATAGGGAAGTTCTGTTAACTCCTTTCAAATACCCAGACTTCACTTTTAAAATGTGTTGCATTTTATTGTAGTTGCTTTGGCACAAGATAAGAGTTCTTAAAACTCCAGAGTTTTAGAACTCCTGATTTTTTTGTGGATGATCTGGAAGTTGGAGTGGTTTCAGGATTTATTGGAAATTCTTTCCCTATTTTCTTGTCACTTTAGACCTCTGAAAAGTTTCAAAAAATAAACCAGATGTTGTGCAACAGTGAGTGCCAGCTGAAGCGCAGTGCAGACGCAGGTGCTGCTGCCCCGAAGCCACTGAAGAGGCTGCGCTTCGATATAGAGGGGCAAGACGAGGCAGATGGAAGGTGAGAGGTGGTCCTGGGCTTTTCAGAGATCTTGCATATATTTGGTTCCCAGGTTCATCCTAACTGCTTCCTGATATCCTATCTTGTGTTAATTTGTAAGCTTTAGCAGCTGTATCAAATGAGAGGTGGAAGCATGAAGCTCCTCAGTTACACGCTTTGATGTCAAAAGTAACTCCCCTTGATTTAAAGTTTAAGTTACGAGGGAAAAAGTTATTTTTATTAACTTAACCTTATGCTTTCTGTCTGCAGCAAACACCTACCCCAGGAGTCCAAGTTCCAACAAAAGCTTGCAGAAATGAGTGAGTATTACTTTTCTCATGATCTGCACAGCACTGAGTGCCTTGGGCTCACTCAGATGAAAACACTGCTCAACACCGACGTGATTTGGGTAGCTTGCTTAGCTTTTGTATGTGCTGCATTTAATCTTGAAAATGCAGATTACAAAATGGAAATTTATGTTCTCAGGAAAACCGTATGTAGTGTTTTTGTTGCTTTGCTGTCTTTCATACTGAAACGTCTGAGACTGCTTTTTCTTCTACTGTGGGTCAGCATTTCTTCCAGATCTTATGGGATCGCTTTTCTGTCTTAAAATGAAACTCAAATCTAGCTCATGAAAAGCAAAACGGCCCCAACCCCACATGTGAGTTGTATTTTCCACTCGTGAGGAGGAACACACTTGGCCTGGCCAGGCATTCTCACTCTCTGGTGGAACCTGAGCTCTGCAGCTGAGCAGATTTGCCCATTGAAAACTCTTACCTTGCTCATCAAGATAGGTATGAGTGTGGATCCAGGCACCTCTCCTTTATTTTAAGATAGGGAAGATGTTTCAGCGTTTACTTAGGGCAGAGGTTAAGAAGGAGAGTTCTGTCTCATGTCCAGTGGTGTTAGTGTGTGCCACTGAGGGGAGAAGGCATTCCTGGGCAGGCTGTCCCTGGGATGTGGGCACTGCTCAGCCCACAGCATCTGCCTGGCTACAAGGTGAGATTCCTGATGTGACACAGACCATCTGCCCACCCTGAGGATGGGAACAGGCACAGTGAGGGACAGAGACGATGAGAACTGGAGTTTTTTGTAGCATCTACTCGCATAAGATCTGTAAGATGGAGCAAGAATGGCTGAAACAATGCAAAATTAGGTGTTTATCCTATAAGGAGGGATTTGGTTCGTTTACAGGAGAATAGTGTACTTCTGTTCCTTGTGTCATTACAAATTTTTCCAATAATCAGTCCAAAGTAATTATGAAAAAAAGTATTTCATTATTTTTGTTTGTTGGGGTTTTTTGTAGCATCTACTCGAACAAGAATGCAAAAGCAGAAGCTGAATGATGGAAATGATACCTCAGCCAGTGAAGAAAAGTGAGATTCTTCTCAGGACCAGGGGCTGCAACGCCAGCCCTCTTAAGATTGTTTTTGCTTTACCGCCTTAATTAAGAGAGTTGCTTTTTTAGTTGCCTTTTATTCCAAACTGCTAGTTGAAAGTATTTGTACTTTTGAAATTGTTAAATGTTTCCCATGATACTTTGCCTTATGATGTAGCATATATACAATGTAAACCACTGAATTTAATTTATATATTTTTTTGAGGATTTTTAAAGTCTTGGAAAGTGTCTGTATTTCCTGTTGCAGCATTACAGATTTAAGCCAGTTCAGTCTTGTTGGATTGAATTTTTTATGTCTAAAGATTAAATGTTAGCTAGAATGATTTGAAATGCACCAATTTTGTTTCTTAGATTTGATTTTTAGATTTTCATTACTTGCAAATTTTGAAAATGGTGGGCTATTTACTGCAAAGATTTCTGTCTCTGTTAATAATTAGCACATCAAATTCCCATTAAATTAAACTGGGGGCCTTTCTGAGTTGGGGCCTCACTTCAGGAGTACAGCCTGAATTCAAAGTGAACTCATTCTGCAGCCTTACTACTGAAACCAACACTTGGCATGTTGTAGTTTTGCCTCTCTGGCTCTCACTCCACTGTCATTTCAGAGGGCAGTTACACTGTCCCTCAGTTTGAATTTCATGGAATATGAATCCCACGGAGATTCATCCCAGAATTCCACAGAGAATCTGCGCAGAAGCTGAAGCTTCTTCACACATGCAGAGTAATTGATGTGCCCTTTCTTATCTTGAGAAATCTCAAGTATTTAAAAAAAACCCAAACAAAACAACAAACCTAAAGCATACCTGGTACACACAAGATTCCAAAATTCTAATGATGTAGAATTTGCGTGATTTCTTCGAATTTTCACCTAACTGTAGCCAAGCAAAACAGCTTGAGAAACAGCTGGAAGCTGAGTGTCTCCAGCTGGGTTCCAGGTAAGAGCAGCCTGGTCTCTAAAAGCACAGGGCATCTCCCATTGGCCTTACTGCAGCATCTGCAAAAGTCTGAACGTGGTGAACCCACGTTGGGAAAATCAATCTGCCTTACTTCACTGAAAAGGCAGTTAATTGGGCAACTTGTGAATGGTTGCAACTAGCAAAAAAACCCAAACAAAACCATCCAGTACTTTTTTGGCAGTAGCATATTTGTAAGTTACTGATTCAGATACTGGAACTTTCCTTGCAACAATGAAGTTTTGTAAAATAGCCAATTAACAAAAGCACGTTTCATTTCCAGTGGATTAAAATATAAGCAGATAAATTGCCTTGCTTTAAAATTACCCATTTTTATTAAATTTAGCTTTTGCAGATACTTAAATTAAGAACAGGTACAGTAGAAAAGCCTGCTGTTCATGACACAAATGTTTTAAACCAACCTCTTCCAGGCAGCTTATTTACAGATTGTTTAGCTGATCCTAGAGTACTTATAGTAGGAAGTTTTTTAAAGATCCGTTCAAAGCTAACCCTAGAGCTACTAAAAATTCTATGAGCAGCAAACTGATTGTAAATTAATTTTAAAATAATATTGAGGGGTTTTTTAGACTCAGTATGGCTTCAATTTTCTTACTGAAAAATGTACAGAAGTTTCCAGAGTACCTTATGTTTATTTTCTCACTTTTTGCAGTTTTACAGACAGGATATATGTTAACATTGGGGTACACTGACTGTAAGCTCTGTTACAGCAGTCAAGACTCTTCCTTTGGCTAGAGGGATGATACAGAGTCCAGTATCTAAACAGCTTCATTATTTCCTTACTGTGGCAATGTATTTTTTTGTTTCAAACAGACTGAAGGCTTTACATAAAATGTACAATATTATTTTATACAACTAATCAGTTTCTCTCCTTGCAAGATAAATAAAATAGCTTTTAAAGGATTTATAGTCAGTAATTTTCTTATATTAGGTGATTTCATATGGTACCTATGCAAATAAATGTGTATTGAAAGTAATGGCTTTTTATTAGATATGGAAATCTTACTGTGTTTGACAGCACTTTTCTTAGAGTGAGACTTTGCTGTACTAAAAATGGCCTGGAATATTGAAACTGTTCCAGGAAAAAAGGAAGTTAGGAATCACAGCAGAAGTTGGACACAAAACGTGATGGCCATTTTAGGTGCTTAACAACAAGCATCCATTTCTGTAGAAAGCCTAAGCCCTGGGTGTAAGATGAGGTCAGGTAAATTGCATCCTGGAAAGGCCTGTTCTGTCCACTCGTGCTTAAGGGAATTTCATCTATGGCTTGGCTGTGTAGCCATCTGAAGGTGGATGAGCTGACTCCCAGCCTCTTAATTTGATGTTTTAAACCTTAATCTCTTCCTGCTGTCCACTATTCTCTAATGCTGTTTGTTTTTATACGTCATAGGAATTTATTTCTTCCTCCCTGCCTTTGACTTGCAAGCGAAGAGTTTTGTGTTTAGGCAGTGCTCGTGCAGAGGGGCTGGACTAAACAGCAGGTGCCTCACAGGTACTGGAACAGCCCTAGGGAATGTGTAAATGCACATTTTCAGGCACAGAAGTGGCTGCAGGAAGACACCTGTATCAAATGTGAAGCAGCTGGAGAAGATCATGGCAGTGTGGTACCAGTGCACAGTACAAGCTGAACTATTTTAAAATGTAACAAGCTGGTCATAACATGCATTTGTTTAAGAAATGATGATTGGTGTTCTGAGGATCATTTTATTAATCACAATTTACGAAGTCACTAGGGCATGATTTCTTTGAAAGGTGGAAATACACTTGAACAAATTCTCTAGCTTACAAATGTGTTATCTGGTGACAGTGATTTCCCAAAGAAAACAAATAGCCTTTAAGGTGCCTCTGTGAAATACTATCTGGTTTACTTCTTTTCCTCCACACACAGTCAACTCAGTCTACAAGCATCAAACTGTCTTCATTTTTACTGAAAAGAAAGGAAAAAATCCCACTCATACTGTTTTAAATCTAATGGCATTTTTATTAATGGTCTATTAAACCAGGTGAGTTTGTAAAGAAACAAAAAATCATTTATGTTCAGTCTGTAAACTTTCTACATCATTGAGTGGTAGCCAATGAATCCTGCCTCTATGGGGCAAATAAATGCTTTGTTTTACAAGGAAAGCCCATGGAAATTGTTCAGATCATATAAAAACAGCAGTCTACATAGTTACCAAGCATTGTAACAAAACTACGTAAGTGGGTATTAGATGACAATGCAGTGCTGGCTTTTAGCTTCAGTAACTTAGAGAACCTTTGAAAGACCTTACCCATGTAATTTCTTTTTCTTTCCAGACTCCTTTCTGGAAAGTGGAGGATTGCTCTTTATTTAAACCCCAGACACAGTTTATGCCTGGCCATATTTTCACTTTTAATAAATTCCTTTTGTCAGTGGTATTCTAAAACAGAACAACACTTTAGCAAGTATTTAACCTGCAAGATCCACAAACACAAGGTGGTTGCAGACTGTCTCACAACAGTAAAATGCATCCCTAATTTCTTCTGAAATGTCCCATGGTTGAGTTTCAAGCACATATTCACATCCATGCACCCACATTTAACCACCTAAGCCAGTAAGGACTTCTTTTTTGAACATTGACCTGAAAATGCATGCAACAAAAATTTAAAAATTAAATAAATAAACATTTCTATGAATGTATATTACTATCACAGCCAGGTCAGATGACACAGAATAAAAGCCAGTGCTGACAAATTGGGTCTTTACAATCACCCTCATTCAGTCCAGAGATTATTTTTCTCAAAACTACAGGCTTTGCCAATTATTCTGAAATTGCAAGTAGGCTTTAATGTGTATGGTTGGTTGGAAATTCTGAACAGGAAGGAAATAAATTGGAATAAAAATGGCACTTGGCTATATTAAGCCAAAAATGCCTTGTTCCAAGCAGCATGCCATTTCAGCTGCAGTAACTGCTCAGCTACTTTGTTAGGAACTTGAGCCACAGCAGGAGAGTGGTGTCTTCTCCAGTGCTATCATTCCATGCAGTAGTGTCTCCAGGGAGCCAGAGAAGGTTTGTGAGCAGACCTTGAGTCGAAAACCCCCCCATCATTTCACGTTTATAGTTCTTGTTTGATTCTTTTGAGTAAAAGAAGAGAAACGCGTGGAGAGACGTTTCATAGTCCATGCCTTAGGAAAGCTGGAGTGATCAGTGACAAGGCAGTAGCAGGGGTGTAGGTGCCCAGCTGGTGCCCTTTCCCAGTGAGACTGGATGTGTGCCAGCGTGATGCCATTGGGGCGGGACAGGGGCTGGTGCCAGCTGCTGCCCCAAGGCTGGGATGTGGTTGTGTGCCCTCATTCCGTGCACTGCTACCCTTAAGGAACTGCTGGCAGGTGAATCTGGCATCCCAGGCCTAACCAGGGCTATGCAGCCTTGGCTTACACAGAATGCCTCGTGTCCATGCTTTGGTATGACCAATGCTGGGCTGGAGCACACAGGGCTGGCAGTAAAGCTGTGCCCTACCAGGACACTCTTCTACTGTCTGCAGTAACCTCTGTCTGGGTGCTGGTGTCAAGTGCTTCTCAACACCAACTTACCAAAACTGATCTCCTCCCCCAGCAAAGTTGTGGTTTTGATGAATCTGCATTATGTACTGGAAAGGTTTTAACCACTTCTGTTTGAATACAAAATACTGACACAGCTGCTACGAACAGCCTTAATGCTGCTGGAGGAAGTCCTACTCATCGCTGAGGGGGTGGCATAACGTGCTTGTTAGCAGTAGATGACCCAATATATTTCCAGTGAGAGTCTGAGGCAAATGTCTCAAACACAAGTAAATGTTTACCACAGCATTTTCCAAAATATTTGCTCATCACCCTCCTCCTAAGTTCTGCTGCCTGTGTGCTTTACCTTTCCACTCATACCCGTGGGGTCTGGGGTGAAGCGGGGGGGACACTACTCCCTACTCCTCTGAGTATGTGCTGCTCCTTTTCCTCTACTCTTCCTCAAAGAACAGGATTGTTTGACAAATGAGCCTCCAGTATAGTAAAGAACAGCTATATCCACCTTCGAAAGGAGGATGTGGTAATTTAAGAGAATTACGTTCTTAGAAACCACATTTGAGGATTAGAAAAAGTCATCAAAGGATGCTGTGGCACAGCAGGGACCTGCAGGAAGGTTGCATGCCTAGTTCTATAATTATGTTAGTGTACTGAGTCTGGTCATCCAGCTTTCTGTCTTCCCTATTCGTAAAATACTGCAAAAGGCACTTGAAGTCACTTCCATCAGTCAGAATTTTAAGAGAAATTCTCAGGGTGAATTCACAGTTACCTATTAGAAAATTCAAGTAAATGCTCCATGAGCTCCACCCCTGTAATGGGGCAAACCTCCCTCTGTGCAGCACTGGGTGGGGTTTTCACCTTAACTCACTTCAGCCAGTCAGAAATGAAGCATCTCCTCTACCTTGGCCACCAGTGATCAGTGCTGGGAGAGAGGCGTGTCCAGAGGGCAGCTCCTCTCTCCTCAACAGTCCTGAAAGGAAAGTGGTGTGGTCACCTCGCAGCTCTGACCACAGGAGAATCTGAAACGCTGTATTTGGACAGGATAACCTTTATCACCATCTAGAACATAGTGTCAGTTCACTCTTAGAATTGAATTAATTTGAATACCACTTCAAAATCATCCTTTTCTCCATTTTTCTGAAGTTGATCTGAGGAGAGATAGTAAGACAGGAATAAATGAGCCTCAAGCGGAACTTTCTTTTCTTGAAATCTTGTTTGGGTTTGTAACTACGTAGTTTTTTTGTTAGTAAAACTCACAGCATGCCAATTCACATCCAGACAAACTTGGTGAGTGCTTCCATTGGGGTGCCACGGACCATGCCTGGTGTAATGGAAAGGGAGATTCTTTTCATTCTGGCCAAACTGAGACAAGTGCTGGGAACTCAAAACTGTAATACCCTGCTGAAGCTCCTCATAAATAACCTCCAAACAAACACCAAGTAAGACATATCCTCCTACAAATCAGAAAGCCTCTCATCCTACAGAACTTAAGGTATTTTACCATATGTCCAGAAAAACAAGTTTGTATGTTCATTGGATTATAACCAGACAAAAAGAAGCCCACTATGGCATATTAACTGAGCTTTGAGACAAAAGTACACTATGAAAGTTTTAGCAGCAAACAGGTCACTGTCCCATAAAATCCAAACACAGACTGTTTAAAAAAGAATTTAACAATTAAACAGACTAGATAATGGCAAGCTTAGTTTGCTTGAGTGGAAAAGGGTAGTTACTACATTAGATTTTTGTGTTAAATTCCGGCTGTTGGCAATGAACAGTCATCACACACCTACACTGTAGCCATCCTTACAAAGCCTACGTGTTAGTGCACTTCTACACACTCCCTAAGCTGATGGACACCAAGACTTTCCTTCCAAACCATTGCACATTCTGACCATGGAGAAGTTCTCCAAAGGAGAAGTATTTCCAGGAGGGAAGAGGACTTGCTCTTCAGCTTGGTAGTAGTCAGACCTCAATTTCGGAATGCTCCCACTCTGCTGGCTTTGCTAATGAAGTTTTTCAGGAGATCATGGTCCATTTCTGCAAAGCCTTGAGTTTGTGTAACAACAGTCAAATGGTTTATGCAAAATCTGAAGCAAAATTCTTCCAAGTCCTAGGAAAAAATTGGAGTAATTTGTAACATGAATGACTGATAAAATTATTATAATTTTAATTTTGTTTCAAATCTGTCATTTAATTAGCAGAGAATATACCAGGTTGTTCACATCTTTTTTTGATGAGATCACAAATGATAGGATGAAATTTTTTCATACAAACTATTCAATAAACCCAACTTGAGAAAACAGTAGTAGCCACCTAAATCAACTCTAGAACTCCATCACATTTACTAGAATTTATTGCACATTCATTAGAAAAGTTACTAACAGGTGAAACTATCAACTTGCCCCACACAAAACTACTAGAGCATCAATAGCTCCTTTCTTTTCCTCCCTGCACTGCATTCGGTAGTGGTCTTGTGAAAAACAGCAGACATTCTAGTCTTGCTGGAAATAAAAGCAAAATATGATGCAAAATGTGATGATGGTGGCTGAACACAAACTGCATGTTAGGATACCTGTGTCTTTCCTGGCAAACTTAGGAATTGTATTCCCCTGTCTAATGGGATTCCCAGATAGCACAAAAGGTTCTGTCTTGTCCCGGTCTCACTGTGAGAGGATGCTCAGCTATTCAGCACAGCATGGGTACAAGCCACCAAGCCATACAACCAGGATTGCACACAGCAGGTTTTTCCCACTCTAACTCCTCATAACAGTGGCAATCCTTCTCTCCATGCACTGGAACAGTCTCCTTTAGTTGGGTCCTATGCAACAACTTGCTCTAAGGAAAATAATTACCTTCTGCAGCCAGAGTTGGAGCCAGCAGCAAGGAAGTCAGAATTGATCCATAAACTATAAACTCTTCAAGGGTTACAGCAAAAAGAGTAACCCATATCAGTTTGATTCTATGTTAACTACACAAACATAGAATCCTGGGATTCTACACAAACATTGAAGCCTGGGATTAATAGTAGAAAGATACTCAGCAGACTACCTGTGCATTTCCATTTGAAAACTTTTCCTTAGATTCTGTTTCAAGATGTAACTAAAGCTTAAAATGAAGCACAAAATATCCTTAAAGAAGAAAGAAATATGATATACCAAGTAACTCTCATCAACAACTACTGGGAAAGTAGAAAAGGAATGAGAATAGAAGAAGAAAAAACAAGAGGAAATAAAAAGTGTAGACAAACAGGGACAGTGACAGCTAAAGTTCCAGCAGATTTCTGAAATGGTACTGTCAGAACGTGAGCCGCTTTACAGTCAATGTGTGAACTTTTATGCTAACTAAAATTAACAGCAGCTGCCTTTTCTGGTGCTGGTATGAAGAGAACCATAGATTACAGAGCATCCTGGTCACTCATTTTGCAGTTTCAAGAAATACTGTCTTTTTATTGTGTTTTATAGAAGATGATTAGTCTAAAATTTGCTACAGTGTATATGAGAAATATGCTTTAAAATTACTTGTAGCAGCAACTCTTTGTATTTTTGAGGATAGAAAAAATATTTTCAAGCATTTTAATTCCTAACAGATGCATACAGTAGTCAAGTCAGTCTTCACTTAATTTGCAATATGAATGGCACATCACATACCACTATAATCTTTCACTTGCAGTGTTCACATTTAAAGACAAAAAGATTGAATTCTATCTTTTCGAACATCCAAAATATGAGGCCTCTTTCATAATCCTTCTTGACAGTTTTCTGCTGAAGTCCTGACACACTGCACACGGTTCTCAAACCAGGAGTTACTATATTAGTGTAGTACACCAGAAGATCCTGGCTTATTCCATGACTCCTTACACAGAGGTTATCCCCATATCTTTAATAAAGAAATCTTTGCTGCATTTCCCCAAAGTCATTCTACTCCCATCCCTTTCTGAGCTGTGGGTGTGGGGAGGAGGGCAACAATGAGCTCCTGAGTCTGGCACATGCTGCAGCCAGGGCAGGTAAACCAATTCATCATCTGACAATTGTGTTAAATTTACATGTTTTGAAAAACACTGAATCATAGAGGGAAGAGGAGGATAACATATATTTAGTTATCCAGGCAATCCCTTTTATTGTGCCTCAGCCATTATGAAGTCTGGTACTTTGTCCAGGCTAGTTTTACTACTTCACAACACACCTAAACATATCTTTAACTACTCTTTAACTACTTCACCATATACAGATCAATAAAAATACTTCTGCTTTGAAGATGTTCAAAAATGTTGAAAAGCTTGTAAGAGGTGAAACTACAGAATAAAATTTTAATAAAATATCTGCTGTTAAGAGAACCGAATCATTGGTCATGCCTTCCTGTAGAGTCTTCCCTGCTATGCTGGGCTTGTACCAGCACAGCACACTGAAAGCACAACTCCTCTTTGCCCCAGCTGTTCATGCCCTCTGTTACTGATACCTGGATTACAACTGCCTTGGAACTGGCAGCTGCTGATCTTACTTACTATCTACTAATCTCTTGTTATCCCCTTTCAATGGACAGAACTCACTGACTTTCAGCCTCCTCTTTGCAACTCCTACACAAATTTATCTCCTGTAGTTTGCTGTCTCCATAACAGCACTGACTACTGCAACATTTTTAACTCAGTGTTTGTTTCAGTCTCTTCCTTCTACTTGCCTCCCATACCTGAAAGTTATTTGTAACAATGTCCCCTATGACTAAAATACATAAGCAGACTTTTTGAATAATAAAACCCACCACATAGTTATTTCCACAATCATCACAGCACTAAGAAGATGAGAAAAGGAAAATATCTTTGAAAGTATTTGTTTACCAAAAAAGCACTGGTAACAGGCTGAGTGCTAGTGACACATTCCACAATCAAGGGCGGACCACATGACAGGATATGGGGAGAATATTAACAATAGGTAATTTGTTGTATGTCAGCACAATTCATTGTAAACAATGCTGCAAAAATGGATTTTTTTATAAAAGCACAAGTGTAAATATGCAAAGACTTTACAGGTAAATTCTCCCAATGCCTGTAAAAGTTAGTACCAGAATGACTGTACTGGACACTGGCAGACAAAATTACCAGGTGGAGAACTCGGGGACTGAAAGACAGGGCAAAATCCAAAGGCAGAGATGTAAATGGCAGTGAGAAATTTACATGCCACACGACAAAGCAGGAAGCAGATTAAGAACCCTGACTCACAGGTGCAAGCCAAAAAGGCAGGAAGAAAACACTAGTAAGTAACTGGGGTATTTTTAGTTTTTATTTTACAGCTAAAAAAGAAGAAAACAAAAATCTGGAAAGACAGAAAGGGAAATTACAGTAATCATGCCTCACTAGTTAAACACAGTCATGTTTGCATTAGGCAGCTTCATTTCTCAGAAAACAACTGCTTACCTGAAGAGAAGTTCTTACCTGAGCTTCATACTTGACAGCGGCAGAAAGAAGAGCAATGGCATTCTCTTCACAAATGCCTTGTTTGATCGTTTGCTGGCAAAGCTTTTTCAGTCTGTTTTCTCTATACAATGTTGCCAAATCCAGCAGCCCTGCGAAAATTTATACAGCTTTAACTATTCTGGTGCAAAATATATATGCAAAATATAGTCTTTTCAAATTAATAGGATTACTTTTTGTTTCAGGGTGAATTAATCCAAGACTAGCTCTGGTTTTTTCCCTAGATGATGTGTGCATTTTTCAAGGTCCCCTACAGACCTATCAAAAAAGGAACCATTTTATTACTATGCAAGTGTTCTATTCTCTTGTTCTCATTCTGGACATCAATTACTGACTTACATCCTCTTAAGTTCATGCAGGGAAGAGCTCCCTTTTAGCTCAGGATCAAAAATTGCTACAGCTACTCAAACAAGAAAAGTTTCAGGACAGCATTAGTGCCTTTCTAAATAAAAGAAAGTTCTTAGAGCAATAATGAGTTCTTTTTGAAAACTTTGCATCTTTGATGTCACTGCATGCCCACCACTCATCCTCCTTGGGCATGGTTCCTGCTACTGCATCCTTTCTTCCCGACACCTGCCAAACTCAAGACCTAAGTGCTAATGAAACTAAAATTAACAAGCCCTGCTTTCCTTACCCTGTAATGACACATAGATTGAACTTTTCAAAAACAATAATCTAGAGTAATTTATATTTATACCAAATACCTATTGCATCTTCAGGAGGGAGCCTAATGTTGTCTGTATACAGATATTCCAGGAAGGCCCGGTAAACAGGATATGAAAATTCACTCATTTCTATAATTTCATCATCATTATTGAGTATGGAGCGAAAATGTTCACACCTACAAAACATGAACAAAGATTGCATACTGTAAAGAGTTAAGCTTGAAAAATGAGCTTCAGCAAGAAGCTGGTAAAAGAATAAATCAGTCCTAACAGACTAAACACACAAGCAGAACTTCTAGCTACATGATTTCTTGCTTTGAACATGTTAATTTGTTTGAGCCTTACATATAATCCAGAATTTTATTTCTGTTGTTGATATTTTATGGCAGGCTCCATTTCTACTTACAATATCTACAAGGATTATCCATCTGGTTTTGATGCCATTTTCTTAAATACATTAACAATCAATTTTATTACCTGTCTCACAGCAGATAAAGTTTACAATTAACTTAGACAATTCTAACACTTGACCCTGATTTCTCCAACATTACCTAATGAAGAGGGAAATTATTAATAATTTTAGATATCACTTATTCCAGTGTCAGAGTCCATACACAGTTTAGCATTAATCATTATATTCAAGGATAAATTATTGAAAGTGAAGACACTCTCACTCAGATCTTTCATCACCTTTTTCTTACAAGTCTGAATACTTCTGTGACAGATACAAACAAGGACAAAGCACTGCCTTTGACAGCTGTAATCTGCAACTTCCAGTTCACAGTAATGTACAATGCACTGTAACTTACTGTTCCCTATAAAGCATCCTAACATTTGCACTGTTCTCAAAATTTTTGTTGATATAAATGAACATCACCACCTCTAATAACTTTTCCTGTAACAACCACAATTTAATTGTATTTTTTGTACTAGACTAATTTATAACTCTCCCACATCTAAATTTTCTCTTTTGCTCAAACTTTTCTATAAAAATTAGGATGGTTTCCTTTTAATGTCTCTGAGATAAGACTACAACATAGAGACAGTATCACTTAAATCCAAATGAAAAACAATTAACTAATCACTTAAGTCTTCACATTTTACTGGTTATTGAAAGAATTTTTTTATCTTAGTAGTTTGGGGCTTTTAATAAAATAATGGAACCCCTTGTCAAATTCATAAATAAATAAAAAGTCATTATCTAGCTTCTGCCACCTCCGTTACCACATTCCGGCATTGGGAGAGGCAGACAAAACCTCATTGTTTTGCTTCCCAGAGCCTCATGTTAAGTAATGGTGACCATGCTATCCATCCAGCGTGGATCAGACCTTGGGAATAGTCTGTGCCCCAATGGCACCACACAAAAGTCAGAGAGAAGGTGGTACACTGATCCCTGAAAAAGTAATAAGTGAATGAAAACAAAAATTGGTTAGCACACCAATTAGCACATCCTCCAGTCTGCAAAGTATCTCGGAGTGGCTCATCCTTTGGAGTGTCTCTCTCCCTGTCGCTGTCTCTCAGCAGAGCCAGCCCAGCCCCCAGCTCTGGCTGGCTGAACGCAGAGCTGGTGGATCCCACCTGCCCGCTGGGATGTGTCTGTTCCTGCAGGCAGCGCTGGCCTGCGGCTGCTCTCCCTCAGCCCGGCGCTCCTGACACTTCGCCAGCACTGCCAGCCAAAAACCACCAACAACGGGATCCAGTTCAACAACAGGAATAGAACAAGATGGAAAGAAGCCCTTGGAAGCAGTAAAGGAATGGCTAGATAATGAAAAGGAACTTGTACCAGCACTGCTTTCATGACAGTGCTCTGGAAGAGAGTGAATGTTGCACAATACCGTTTTATATACCCTGATCCCATTGCATCATGACACTCAAACAAAATACTAATTTTACAGACTGTGCCTGATACTTTATTATTCCTTCATAGTATTTTGTTAACACCATATATTTAAATTCATTTTATAGACATATTTCCTTCACAGAATGCCACATAATCTGAGAAAAAGAGAGCAAGGAAAAAGAAATAACAGAAAGCTACGTATAGTCTGATTATCAGGAAAAAAAACCTCAGGAACATTTTGGGCATACACAAGATTTGATGTGGTATCTGATGGAGAACACATGGCATTCCAAACAAAGAGGGTGGACAATAGGCACGAGAGTAATGTACAAGCAATGAAACCTGTAAAGGGAAAACAAAAGTAATACAGGTAATCAGAGTAGTAAGAGGAGAGCAGAAAAAAAAACCCAACAAAACAAGGACAGGCAAGAATAACAGGGAATTCTAATTTTACACGATAAAATACAAGAAATCACTACTAGGACTCAGGAGCAAAAATAGGAAGATGGGAGTGGTGATAAACTGAGTGAGATAGCCAAGCATTTTGAGAAAAAAAACTGCCAAGAAAACAAAATAATGTAACAATGAGGACAAAGCAGCAGTTGGCAAGGCAGAAGAGATCTAAAGCAGTGTCTCTAGAATATCCCAGTAGAAACCACGTCGGCACTAACAAATTAATCTCTCTGCATGTTAATAATAATGGTATCATTCTGCAGATCTGCTTATGTCAAATCTCACTGTACAGTGGTCGAAACTTGCAAAAAGTTGTAAAAACAGAAAGAGAAGCCATCTTAAAAGTCAAACTTACTGATAAGAAGGTTTAAAACAAGTAGAACAAGAAATGTATCATAAAAAGGGAAAAAGGATAATCTGAATAGCGCCTACAGAAGTTGCTGAAACAACTGAAGGGTCCTGTGGAAGGAAAGAGAGCCAAGAATAAACAGAAACCTCTCAAATAATTCTGGTCGAGGAAGCCAAGCATATAAAGAAGGAAAAAACTGATTCTAACTGCTGAGAAGACAGCAGAAGGAAGCGAGCCTTTTCCTCAGCAGAAAAAGGTTTTTGGAAATCAAGGTCAAGGCCATTTAGGTAGCACAAAGGAGGATAGATGTCAGATGGAGGGAAAGGGAGGCAGTAGAACAGTATGTTTGATAATTACAAGGAGTGACAAAAAGAGAGTAACAGCGAAGAACAGCAGATGAATCCCTGACTCAGGGAACAGGTTATTTGTAAGAATAAGTCAAGAATTTTCTGCAGCAATGACTCAGCACAGTGGTCTACACTACACAGTTTAGTTTATACAATTTATACAGTTTGTTCCTTACCTAATTTTGAGAAGAACTTTATGAACATGAATGTATTTTCCATCCACTAGGAACTTCAGGTCTGCAGTTTCAGGGTTGTCAAATTCCTTCTTTAGTGACTGGGCTACTGTTAGATGGTCATCAGGCTCTAGAATAAATAGGGGACTTACTATAAAGTAGTAAGCAATACAAGTATCTCCCACGACAACATTCTGGGTATCTGTCAGCAATTAACACTCCTAATAAATACATCTCCCTAAGGCTAGTAAAACGCCCCAGCAGCCTGTGTGTTCTGTAGGAGCCAGAAAAGCTTTCTTCAGTCCTTTCTAGTTTCCTGCTTCAAGCAAATATCTCTATTAAAAAACCTGTAAATTCCACTTCTCTAACTCATCTATATAAGGCCAGGAAAAGAAAAAGTTAACAGTCTCAGAAGTTTACTGCTGCATCTGACAGAAAATGTTATCAACCATTACTGAGTAAATTATTTTAAATTAAAACTGTTGGTTATTATAAGATCCTCAAAAGATCAATAAAAAAATCGTAATAAAATTTTCTAAAATGCTGCCATGAGGAGACATTATATTACAGCAAAAATAAATCTATTAGAGAAACAACTTATTGGTGGCAATGAAACTGCCCAGTGCAATATCCCTAAAAGTAAATACCAACACTTACAAGTCTATTGTAAAAGGATAGCTTTTCCTAGACTTAATGGTGTTAGAAGCACAGTGTGTCAATGTCTGCATATTCCTGTTTGTGTCATATGTCTGTATATCCCACTGTGTATATAACATTTGCATTATAAAGTTACCCGACAGCTTTGAAAAGTCATCCATTAATCTGCAAACAAAATTTTACCTCCTGAACTGATCCAAATCTCCATCACATAGCCTCAGAGAACTATCTTCTTTAATACTACTAAAAAAATCAACAACCTGCTCCACCCTCTAACCTCATTCTTAACCATCACAACATTTTGTCTTCTTACCATATAAATACACATTATGGGTTTATACAGAAAAACCACAACAGCAATTAGTTGTTCTCTACAGAAAATTACATAAATACTAGGTCCTGTAACCTACCAAGCTGGAAATTAGAATAGTATTCTGCTGGAAATGGAAAGACCTTCTCCACAAAAAAAAAAAAAAAGCTTAACCCACACACACACACTTTGTGCTAAACAAAGTGTAACAGTATCAATCATTTTGCATTTCATTTAGAGAATGTCAGATATACTCAGCTTGGGTTGGTAAAGATAAAATGAATGAAGGAGAGAAATCCAATTCAGTGGTAAGAAAAAAGAAATATTTCTGAAACAATGATACTGTAAAATACTTCATTAGTTTGTATTTTGTACAATATGTGGTTTATTTATTCAGACCTCTGCTATCCAAACAAGTAAGCATTTTAGCAACTAATGCAAAGCTGAAACTTGTCTTCAAAGTTAACAGGCAATCCAGATGTCCACCAAAATACATCTCCAGATGACTTCTACAGCCATGGGAGGAAAACTGAATATAGTGGGGTTCAGCTTTGAAATGCAGAGGGAAAGCACATCCTTTTATACCGCAGTGAAGGGGGAACCAGAGGAAGGAAATGAAGAGGCAGTTCACACTGACAGGGCACAAAGCCAAGAAAACTCCTTAGCAGCCAGTGCTAAGAATTGTATTAGAAATGTCAGAACTGCCACAAATATGGAGAGCATGGGAATGCCTGGATGTGGAAGGACCAGAATAAAGCAGACAGGGAAGGGCTGTAAGCGTGGCAGATGTCCATGGCACCGAGGTCAGCAGATGTAATATCCCAGGACACAGCTGCCTGAGGATTCTCACCACACATACATCAGATGACAAACAACAGTGAGTCAGTCCTGACAACTTGCCAAGGTGGGATAGGATGAAGAGGCCAGTCACTCTCAGCTCCTGAGAGTGCAAAAAGGCACATCTGAAACTAGCACAGTCACCTAACTAAAAACAACCTGGGAGACATGATAAGGGCCTGATAGGCAGCATCCTTTATCCTGTGTCATCACAAGGAACCCTGCTCAGACCCCCTGAATGGTGCATGTGGCTTTTAAAGTGCATCTGAAACTTGTTTTATTTGGAAGTAACCTTTTCCTTCTCTAAGGCTTCACCTTATGCTTTGGTACAACGTTGCTACAGTGTTGTAGCAGTACTGCCAAAGGGACCAAGAAGTCATGGTCAAAAAACCCCCGAAACACCCCAAAACAAACAAACACACAAACCCCCGAAGAGCAACAACAACAACCAAACAAACAAAAACCACAACAAACCAAAACAAACAAGCAAAAACAACAGCAAAAAAAACCCCAACAAACCAAACAAAAAACCGAACAACACCCCAGCAACTTTAATAGAAACCATTACGGGATTAAATTGTAGCTGAAGAATGAGTTCTCTGGTAGCCAATTCTGTATACTTAACTCTTTCTAGTCAAGGCCAGTAAGACAGATCTTAATGCTAATCAAACATCTGAGATCCAGCAACTTGTCTCTTCAGAAGACCAGCTCATGATCACTTGTGATGAGACTGAGTGCTTGTGGCCAATTCAGAACAAATTTGGGTCCCTCAATTCTTAGTAGTCTACCTAAGGGCATCAAAGAAAGCTTCAGAGTTCCTAAATGTTCTGCACGGCTTCCTCCAATCTCCAAATTCAAACTCAGCTTTTCCACCCAGAGCCACTGGATAGTCACATACAGAGGTTACACAAAAAACCCCTCCCCAGACCTAAGGCATTTCCCCATGGAAATAAGCCACATCAATAAAATGGACAATTATTTAGCACTGCCATCAGGCTTTAGCAATTTTTTACAATTCCATATTACACTTAAACATACGTAACATGTCATTATGACTACACTTCCCGGTGTAAATTTTTGTGAGAAACTAAGTTTAGGCTTCAAACACACACAACCGTTTCGTGAAGCAATGATTCTATGCAGAAGGTGTCAGAGCAAGGAGTATTTCAGCTCACCCACGGAGAGCAGGCGCCACATGACGGCGGGGGTGGCGAAGCAGGCGAACACATCGTCGGTGCAGGCGAAGTGGGTGAGGTGCGGGAAGGTCACGGACTGCCCGCGGCACTGGCCCCACATGAACACCTGCCCGCTCTGCGGCTTGGCGGCCGGCGTGTGCGCCGAGTGGCAGGCTGCGATCTCTATGACTCTGAACGTACAGGCAAACAAAAGGAAAAAAAAAGCCAGTCACTCCCACATTAAGAGCAAAATGCAGTGAATAACCTCACGGCCTCCTGTCTTTCTCTGGTGCAAGACGTACTTGTAAGCATGCATGTAAGCAAGAATGCTTTCTGGTCATACATAGCAAAATTAAAAGGGCTGGCAGCGTTTCTTCAAACAGGCACTCAAAGTTTCTCTGTGGAAAAGCATCTCGGGAGCAAGCAGCCACTTGGCAGCAGAGCCCTGTATGTGCTGCAGCACATGCTCTGCTGACCCCTCGGCCATCTCAAGCAAAGCTATGATGAGTTTCAAGTCTCTGAATGTCCTTGGTGGTGCTGGGCAGTGAGGTGAGTGGCTGCATTAAGCTGTAGAGAACAAATACTTGGAGAAGGTGAAGAAGGAAATGAGGAGGCATTAAAAAAAAACCTGCCTTTTGGCTTATAATGGAAAGTTAATGAAAGCCTTTTTTCTGTTTGCTTATTGGTAACAGTTATAAACCAACAAGTTAAACACAATTCTTCTTACTCATATAATTATTATTACTTATGTGTAAAGGACTTTCATTTTGAAAATTAAAAATTAGAACCAAACAGCACTTAAAGTTGCTCCTAAGTGTCTCTTAGCTAAGCTACATCTCTAATTCTAAGGTTGATTTAGGACTTCAAAACTCCCACTGTGTACAGCATTACACAATCCACTGTTTTGCAGTCTGAACTACTGCTTGTTTACTTGTTTTCCAGCTGCCTGGGGATAATGGCAGGGAAACAACTTGTTTAAAGCTGTATGCACAAATCTTGCAGGCTTTAGTGAGGCAAGATTTTCACTGACACCAAGAATTCATATTCTGACCAACAAAAGGGAAAGGCAGCATGCAACACTAAAACTTGTATTAAATTATTATTGTAACATTTAAAGTGTGGCCAAAGTGTCTGAAAAAAAATCAGTAACATTTTAAGCAAAAACACAAATGCACACAAAGAAATAGCAAGGTTCAAGATCAGGCCATGTCTCATCACCAGAGCAGCGATGCCACTTCCTCACAATGATGTACTCAGACACAGGGTTAAGAGAGACATCTCACTTTCCTTCTTATTCACAACAGGAGGCCAAAATCAAGATTTCTGATCATATACATACATGGCTTTACAACAGCAATAGAAATAACTGTCCCACTATCCCTCAAGGACCTAGAGGAAAATATTTAACTTGCAAAAATCTAAGCTTAATTTTTAGGCAACAATACCAAGAAAGAACTCCTCCCTTTCTCCTGGGTTATGAGCCAGATTTAATAGCAGAAATAACACAAATTGCAGATGTCCACCCTTCACTTTTTCTGAGTACACTTTTTGTTAAAAGTAGCATATTAAAACACAATTTATATTCACAGATAATAAAGCTTTTATTGTTGACTTCAAACAATGAAACTACACCACTGAAAGGAAACTGCAATTAAGGCCTGTAAGGTACAGTGTGAGCCAAAGCAGAAAATAGCATATTCAGGCTCAGAATATCCAGTTTCTCTTTCACAGGGATGGTTATGGGGCAGATTCAAGCACTTTCAGTGAAAATTCTGTTCACTTTTAGTAGATGAACCATTGCAAAAAATTACAAGCTCCTTCTCCCGAAAAAAAATAGATTAAAAATACCATAATTTTATGTAGTTCTTCTGAGAGCATGTCAACCAATGTCTGATTGCAAGACTGTAGGTATTACCTGTCCTTATCCACAATAACTGTTGTAGGGTAAGACTGGTTACTTTTATTCCCAGTACCTAACTGGCCGTATGAATTGGCTCCCCAGGCATATATCTGACCTTCATCTGTTAGCACTAATGTATGTGCATAGCCACAGGCAACCTATAAGGAATAATAAAAAGAAGAAAATCTCATTTTTATGTAATGGTAAGTTAATACAGATAGAAGCATCTTATGCTATACGTTAATGCCATGGATTCTATACCAGTGTAAAAACTTCAAATACAGGTAAGTTGATTAAAAATGGAAGGAAAGTAGATGAGGTGACTTTGAGGAAAAAATATACCAATGAGAAACCCTGACAGATAATCTCAAGAGCAGAGCAAAAAAGAATAGCTGGAAACTGAGAAAGAAGGAAAGCTTTATGACAAATATGAACAATATGCAGAAAAGCGAAGATTGTCTGTCTTGCACTGACCTTGCTCCACAGGCAACTGCTCCAATATGAATAGCTTCCCACTGGAAAAACAAGTGGGGTCTCCCTGTCTGCTCCTCTCATTCCTCACTGACAGCCACACAAAACTGCCCCCTCCCTGTGCCAGCTCTAGTGCTCAGAGGACCCTCTGCTGACATAACTCCCCATGCCTGGCAGCACACAACTCAAAAACTCTTGTGGGAAACCCCCTTGGTCCTGCTGAGCTGCCCCCTCAGGCACCTCACACCAGATTGTTCAAAAATCCACTTTATATATGCAGCACATGCCCCACATACAGACAGATACACAGTGGCAACACTACCAGCAACAGTCTTGCTCTGCAGGAGCTAATGTAACTCAGTAGAGATAGATGGCTATCAAAAACCAATTTACACTGTTCAAAACTAGCTCACTTATCCTTATATGACCTGCAAAGCAGATATACCATAACTACATATACTCCACTGACATCAATGAAGCATGTGATGTAATTTAAATGAAATAAACCTTTAAGTTGTTTACTGAGTGGAGATCTACAACATGGTATTAATCGATATCAAGTAAATGAAGTGGATGGAAATAGAATCTAAGCCAAACTTGCTGGAGTACTCTCTAAACAGAAGAATAAATATGGGGGAATATAATACTCACTTCATTATGTTACTATCCAACAGCAGTTGCTACCAGCAAAGCTGCTGTCTACATCCTAGGCACTGAATGTAAAATTATGTAATTAAATTAGTTTCTTTTAAAAGACTTTAAAAATCCATAGCTTCCCTGCCTAAATGCAATAAATAGGATCCAAAGTTCAAAACACTCTTGCAAATTTTCACTGGGTTACAAAACCAATGTTTTCTAACAGATTGTATAATTTCCTTGACAGTATCCTCTATTTTGCATAAATCAATTAAAGACTTCCAGTATCAGTCCTGCAGTCAACTTGAATATTTCTCATTAGCCAAAAGAAGTTATCAGTTTGCTAGTTACACTGGTGGCAGCCCTGCTGTTTGGTAAGGTGCAATAACCTCCAAAGGCCAAGACTAACCATGGAATCATACCAAGTGTTAGCCAAATGCAGTGGAAGGTAATCTGTTCAGATTCTAAACACCAGTAAGTCAGTGTGGCTGGAGTGCAGTTCTAAAAGTGAAACTCAGTCTGCAAGACAGACAAAATACTAAACTGAAGCATTTTCCCAGAAAAGAAGGCAGGGATTAATGAAGAATGGAACATCCTAGAAAGACTTATTTACTGAAATAACAGGAATATTTTTTTTAATTAACTTTCACAAGGAAGAAAAAAACCAAACCAAACATTTTTCATGGTCTAGTCCTCTTTAAGTAAAATCCTGACCTCACTGAAGTCAATGGCAAAATTCCCACTGGACTCCCCAGGGTCACAGTTTCTCCCCTGTTGGCGGAGGTCCATTTTAGGACACACGTTTTTTATTCTGACATCACTTTAAACAAAGGGCTATCTCCTTCAAGGGCAGCCCATGCTGCCCACAGGCCCCTTGCAGAGGCTCCTGGCGGGCTGGAGGAGGAGCAGCACTCACGTACCCGCTGCACACGAATGCCCTGCAGGGCTGCGATCCGGCACGGCGTGGGCTGGTTGCCGCTGCTGCCCAGCCCCAGCTGGCCATTCCCATTGTACCCCCAGACATAGACCTTAAAACAGAGACAGGCACTTTTAACTGGTTGCTACTATTCACTCCTTTTGAAAGCAATACAACTACTTCAACGTTTGAATAATAGCAATTTTCTTCAATCTTTCTCGCCCCACATTTTAGTACTTTTTATGTAGATACACACAGATATACTCACACAAAAATCTACCTATATAAACACATATATACACACACGTTTCTCTTTAAAATGCCAGTTACATGCTCATCTAGAATTCTAAACTTCCACATTCATGCTCTTTAAGAGTTAGATTATGTAGGACTACAAATTTTAATATGGAGAACAGAAAATCAGTGATTCATATGGCTGCTTGCCAGCACAGAGCAAATCCAGCCTAATACTTCCTTTTTTCAAAGAGCTAATTTCTCATTCCAAAATCTTCCAACAGAAAACACACTAGAACAAGTGCAAACTGGAAGCTATGCACAAGAGTTTGAATAGGCAGCTTTATGCCAAACATAAGAAAAAGGGAAAACACTGAGGTCTGATAATTTCGGTGACGTATGTTCCACTGCAAACAGTCAATAGCTACTTAGTTCTAAACTCAAGTGCTTGGAGAAATGGAGCTTGCAAGGATGTATGCTGCCCAACACCATCAGCTTATATGAACAAAATCAAGAACTCTACAACCTCCTTGTGTCTTTGCAAAGAGTATAAAAAAGTATTAGAGAGATTCAAGAGCTACTCCAGCACAACAAATTTATGCAATGTATTTTTACTTTCTTTGCTTTCTCTTAAGATGTGTGTATATGAGCACTGAAAATTAAAATATCATTCAGTGATTATTCGCACATTCATTGACTATTCTCACAGGCAATACTTAGGGCTCTAGTATAGGCAATAATTTATTTGTCTAGGAATGCTAAAGACAGCAGTGGTATAACATAGGTTTTCATGAGAAGTATAAGCAGCTAGACTTAGGAGTCTGGAAAGGTAAACTTCCTTTTGGAATAACAGCTCATTACTAACAGGTTTGAAATTATCTACATGCCAAGTCATTACATGAAATAAAATTCAGTTCAAATATTCACTTAGAATTTCTTACCTCTCCATTTTCCACCACAGCCATAGAGCACATCTGTCCACAAGCTATATTAACTACTATTTTATTTTGTAGGCAGCTGGTAACTCTTCGAGGAATTGGTTGATTTGCTGTTGAACCAGATCCAACCTGGCCTGAGTTATTATAACCCCATGTGTATACCTGTTGCAAAAGAATTGTCATCAAGGATGGCTTTATAAATAGAGTACAAAGTACATATTCAAGAGAGGAAAAAGCTGTGTGCAGAAAAAATTTCATTTCTTGAGTGCAAATGGATGTATTGTTTTACAGACCTAGGAAGACACAAAGGTTTACAACTGAATTGTTTCTAACAAAAATATGCCAATCTAAGTATTTATATATCCCATGCTTTTATGTTCCTCCAATCAAAGGTAAGAGGAAAGATGACAGCTGCAGTTAATGCTGGAAGAAACCATTGTTACTTTTCCAGAACCAAAGTAGAATAGCTAAGTGGCACAAATGGCACCTCAAGGCAAATTCTATGAAACTTTTTACTTTGGCAGGTGGAATTCCTTACAGTGAATGTGATTTACATTAACATCAGCTTTAATGCCATTAAGCATTTAAAGTAGAGCATAGCATAGGAAGGAACTGGCTGCATAATTTGTTATTACAAGCAGATGTGGCACAAAATCAATGTTCTGCACACACTTCAAAGCAGCTACACCCTGACAAATTTCAATTTTTTGGGAACATTTGTGTTACATCAGCACTGTGAGGATTGCAAGAAGCAAGGTCTAATGCTATAGGTGCAGAGTGTTTTCCTGTTTCTCACATATGTGAGTTCCATTAATAGAAAAAAGATGTTTGTTCCTACTATACTCACCTCTCCATCAGATGTTAACACCATAGAATGGTGAGAGCCACAGGCAACTTCAATGACTTTCTTGTTCACCAAGTTAGTAGAGACTTGACAGGGAATGAAACCATGATTTGTTGTACCATTGCCCAGCTGACTATAAGCATTATGACCCCATGTATACACTTCTCCTTCTACAAGAAAAATGTAAAGAGCTGCTTGAAAAATCTCTATTATTCCAATGAGTACACAACATAAAATTACAAACTAAAAAGTCAAATTCAGTAACAATACGCATATTTAAGTGTATAAATATATTTATGTCCTTTGGGGCTCTTCAGCCCACGGATGTAACAATGCTACCTTCTCACAGTGTTGACCACAAATTCAAAAGGATAGTATCACCATAATCATAGTAAAGGAAAACATATTGCTGCAAGAAAAGGGATGGTGCAATAAAGAAGAGAAAAGGATGAAATGACAGTCAGAGTTCTCATTTCAATTTCTTTGTTACTGACAATCAATCAGAATTTTTGTCTATGCCCTGGTTCCATTTCCCACTTTGGAAAATTCAAATAATAAGCTTTCACCCCTTACAATATACATATTCCCTAAGAAGGGTTCCCTCAGAACTACAAAGGCAAAATATGCTACACTAAACCAATACTTTTCTATAATAACTCGTTAAATCTAATTACTTTACCCTATCAACAGCAAACAACCTTTTCTTCAGTTAATCAACATGTGAATACAAATTTCAGTAAACACATGAAACATATGGCATAGAAACATACAGCAAAGTGGAAATGACAATAATTAACACAAGAATTGTGTAACATATAACAGCCCTCTAAAAGGCAAGTTAAAAAAGTCTGTGCTGAATAAAAGCTATTAATGCAAATGGAGTTAGGAGTAAAAATCATCAAGGATCAGTTCTGGACCTGCTCTTTGGCAGTACTTCATCATCAGGGTAAGGATGAGTGTGTCAGTGAGATCTGCCAGCAACAAAGCTGAGAGGAATACAGATCCATACATCAAAAAAGCATGCAGAATGGTCTGCCATGAAGACTGGAGAAAATGGTGGAATGCAACTGAATGTAAAAGAACACATTTACAACATAATTCCTTCCCCTCACCTACTTTTAGTCTTAATCTAGAATGCTGAAAAACATTTCCTCTCATTAATGAAGAGAGGCAAGTGTGAATATCATCAATTAGGCTCTAGCAGAACCTCACTGGGAACACAATATTAATAATTTGTCTTCAAGAGTAACGTACTTAATTAGGAATATAAGAGCCACTGCCATGATGCAGATAATAGAGTGCCAGTGCAGGAAGCATAAAGGCTGGGAGGCAACATAATGGACTTTTAAAGCACATCTAAAAGTAGGTAATGGAGGAAAAAGGTGACTTTTAGCTGAAGGACATTGTTGGCACAAGAACATAGGGACATAATGTAGCCACTAATGCATTTCAAGAGCAATCAGGAGTTTAAAACTTAACTGAAAAGTGAAAGAAAAAACCCTTCCAAAAGTAGTAACAAGATCAAAGTACGGCTTGGAAAACTTCTAAAAGTAAAAAGCTAGCTGACATGTCATATTTGCCAATGAAAATACACTGGACTTAACAGTCCAGAATACTTATCTCAACTCTCTCTCTTACGTTACCTTTCCCAGGTAACCAGACCTTTCACACCTGCTGGATGAATTTAAGTGGACTTTCTGAAAAAGCAATATCCAGATGATACTTTACCTTCTGTAGCAAGAACAACATGAGGGCCACTTCCATAACTCAGGCAGGCTATCTTTTTGCCACACAGGGAATCTAACCTCCTTGGTTCTATAGTGCTCTGCATGTCTCCTGTTCCCAAACAGCCACTGCAGTTCATGCCAAGCACAAAAACCTGTTATAAAAGAACCACAGACTCATAATTTAGGTTGCAACAGAAAACCTCCTCCAAAGGTCAACTAGTCCACCCTCATGCTCAACAAAGATCTAAGTTGACTCAAGGCCATGTCCAAAAGATTCTTGAACATCTCCAAGGAAAACAAATCCCACAACTCCTCCAGGATTTAACCCCTCTTAGGGCAATTTTTTCCTAGTATTGAATCACAACTTCCCATCTTGCAGTTTGTCTTCACTGCTTCTCACCCTGTCACTATGCACTTGCAACAAATGTCTAACTCCATCTTCTCTTTATTCTCTGATTGTGGTGGGAAGACTTTAATTTAAATTGAAAATGTTTCAGTAGCAAATGAAACAATCAGACATTTTTGCATGCAACTTTCTCTAAGTTTACTATTATACTATTGGCCTTCAGAATAACTTGATACATAACTGATTAAACATGTCGTGTTCATACACACTCTTGGACAATTACCTCATCATTTTCAGTTGCATACAACACTTCATTACCAGCACTGCCAAATACACAGGCTTGACGAATTAACTTGAGCTCTTCTGGGGAACAGAGAGAAAAAATCGGCCATTTCCCAACATCCAGCATCTTCAGGGCTGACAACAGTGTTGCCTCCAAGGCCTGGTATTATAAAAAATGCTATGAAATACCTGCACAGAGAGAAATGTATGCCTTTGCATAGTAAAAAATAAGATAAAAACCACTCTCTCCTTTTTCAGCCACAAACCAGTATTTTAATTCTACAATACTTGAAAGGAAGACATTAAATAAACAAACAAAATATATCATGGTCTAGAAAGAAAGGATCTATATTCATGGAGAAAAATATCATGTAAGGAGTTAAACGGTGAGGTTGTATTTTGACTATATTCATACAACATAAGTGCTATCTTACAGAATTCAATGTACAGGATTCAAATATAAAGTGTAAAGTGTATATTCAAAATCTGAAATCTGTATATTTTCCCTGGTGCTAAAATTGCTGTTAAAATAAAACGACCATAAAAGAAGTCTGCCCAAGAGTACACTTATCTTTGAGAAATATGCATATTTGTTTTCATATATGTATTTTTTCTACCTCCAACTTATACAAAGATGCGAATAAATTCTAGTTTGGAGTCAGAAGCATGTTATATCTGCCGTAAGAATATTGCTTTTTCAATTAGTATCACTTACTATGAAAAAATTTACACAGAAATATACATAACATTAGAAATGCAAAACTGAAACCCTAAATTAATCTTAAATTAAATTCTTTAGACAAATAGCAGCTAATCACACATTTCTTTATTATATACTTCTGAGAAGGGGGGAAGAAGGATTGGCCATCTTCACAGGAAAAAAAGTTGTGGTTTTGATCACACCAGTTCTTTCCCCATCTCCTCACAGCAAAATAACTGACCAACTTCAGCCAAATTTGCAAGTGAAAGGGAAGTAAGATTCTGCTGACACAATCAGCTTGGCAGCAGGCAGCTGGACAAACAGACATTATGTTATGAAATAAGTCAGCGAGCAAGTAGGTCCAGGCTAATCCTAGCAAATGCTGCTCTCTGTGACACGTAGCAGGGTCATAAGGGACGAAGGACCAGAATCCATATGGAATCAGTCTTCACTCATCTGCTGTTTGCAGAATAATTTCTTTTATGTCAAGAGGTGACCATTTATTCTACAGAGAATTTTAGGCCCTCTTAAGATATGATAATAAATATTGAAAGCACCACAGACTACTCTTCCAACTGCATCAACAAAACTGCATCCCACTTCTGCTCAAGACTGAAGAAGCCTGAAATTCAAAAGGACAGTCAGCGTGTCCTTCAATTTTACAGATTTCTTTATTGGAATAACATATTGGTTTCTTTACAATCTGGGCTCTAAATTCCAAGTGCTCAGTGGGTCAGAACCCATTAATCTTAAATAGAAAAGTTGTTTATTCTGTAATCTCCTTCTACAAAGCACTCATGTCCTGCCCTCATAATTAACAGGTTAAAAAAACCCCTCCAAACGGTAGCATTTCTTAACACTAAAATGATACACTGAAAGAAAAAATACCCAACTACTCTTATAAAAAGCATCCAAGGAAATACTTATGATACTGATCTTAAAAAAAAAAAAAAAAAAAAGAAAGAAAGAACCAAAACTTTATCAGACAAAAAAAATCCATAATCTAAACCCTGTCTCTGGAATCATTAGTTACACTCAACCCAGTAAGAACTATTCTTTCACTTTTCAAGACTTTCTCCCCTCACACACTTCCACATCATATTTTATTTCAAAAATATGAAAACGAACTTGAACTCTTAGCCTACTGATATTTATATCCCATAAGTGATCACTTCTCTCATTAAATTGCAAAAAGTCATGAAAGGCAGACTTAGACATGAATCTCAGATGTTACATGAATATACTGTTCTAATATTTTGTGGATGACTTAAACAAGACTTCTTCTGCTAGTAGAATTTCTTCTACCTATAGCTTTTGTTTTCTGTCTACCTTGAAAACTACTTGCATGTACTAAGCTGCTACTAAATAGAACCTTTTGAGCAGAGCAGTACAGAATTCTCAATACAAATTGACACTCTGACCTTGGCACTGACTCCTTGAGGAGGAGGTTCATCCTCCATATGGATTTGTATTTGTGTCCCCCTGCAGAGAGAGAACTGTGGTTAAAATCATCATATCATATTGCTGCAACAATGCTTTCTGAAAGTACACACACTTAATATTAAGCCAGAACTATCTTCTGTGGGGTGAGAAAACAAGAAATACAAAGCTCACCCAAGTTTTGCTTTTATAGACAACTGAACAATGATCAGTTAGACAGAATCTGCTCTTCTGTATTCTTACCTAAAATATTAATTCTTGGACAAAACATTTTTTTAAAACAAGTAGGAAAATTAATCAGATTGTGATTGAAAATAAAGATGCTTTATGCACCATACTCCAATGTCTTTTTATTGCAGTAAAAATAAATTGAAAACGTTGCTGACATAATGCTTTAAGACATTTCTTTCAGCAAAGGAAAAGCACACCTCAGAGAATTCAATTTCTGGCTTAAGCTTTCAAATACTCTTATTCCAGTTCCAATCTGAAACCAATGTTAGCAAAACATTTGTGTCTTTTCAGGTTTATTGAGACCTGCTAAAAAATTCATTCTGCTTCAGAAAATATTTTCAGCCCTGTAAATTACCTGTATAATTTCTATGACGTACATTTTCAATAGAAACAGATTTTCAGACCAGATGTTTCTTCACAAATATGCACAACTCTACTATCCTAAAATTATTTCCTAACATAAAGCCATGCAACTCTGTTTTCAGTAAAACTACAAAAATGAGAAGCAACTATGCAGCTGTACAAATCTCTTTCACAGAACAATTATGAAAGTTGTACACATCATTTTCTTTGAGGTACATTGGTTCAGACGCAGCTAAAAACCTGTTTACTTCTTACATAAAATTATATGTCTGTAAAATTCTGACTAGAGGCAGAATAACATCCAACAAACAAGTTACCATTTTACTGAGTTAATTTTCAGAGTAATACCACACTAAAACAAGTATCAAATGTAGCTGCATAAAACTACCTTACTACTAAACATGTCTCTTATGTAAGACTTCACACCGTAAGACCTAATCCAACGACATAAAATACATTAAATTAGTATGACTTAAGTATTATAAACGTTAATGAGTCGACAAATACAATGTAATTTATTGAATAAACAAACAAAACGTATTTTCCTGAAACAAATAAAAAGGTGAACAACTGCTGCAGCTCGACCATACTGCATATGCACAACTGTTAAGCTTAAGCTTCAACAAAACCCACAAACCTACAGATACAGAGTGTATTTCACACACCTAGTTTGAGACATTAAATGAAGAATTCAGCTCATGTGTGAAAGTCCCCACTGACTTTGAGCTTAAGGCTCAAACACACAACCAGACTGAAATAACTGGAAGTTAAGTGATATTCCCCTTCAACTGGAAAAGACTCAAGGGCTGCCTCAGTTGCCTACACGTCAGCACCTACTGCGATTTGAGATGACCTTGGGGATCCCCGACACCGAACACGCTGGTAGATACGATACAGGACCCATGGGATATCCACGTATCCATGCCAAGCTGGAGCAGCAGCTAAGAACTAAATGGCACCAGACAGCTCTGCCTGTGCAGCTGAGCAGAGCCCTGAATAAGCACACACAGCCATTTACCAAGCTTTACACCTTCACGGAAAGGTGCTGAGCTCTTGAGGTTAAGCAATTTCTTATTTTCAACATACTTGTTCAAACAACAAGAATGCAACCAGTTGCTTTTGTGCACATTATCTCTATTTAAAGCAGAAGCAACTCCCCTAGTCAAGGCCTTAGCCTGTACTACTGAACTGCAGTTCTGAAACATTTGATTTCAAGTATGCCAGTAGTCCTACTGTGAAACTGATTATCGAGGCTATCCAAGATTTTGCAGCATCAATTTCCAGCACTCCTAGCAATGCTGACATATGTTACCCACTTCTTGACCATCTTTAGCCTACACTCAGACCCCAAGGGAATAATTACTAACTGAATTTTCTAGGTTAAACAAACATAGAATTCCCTATTTTCTTCCTCAAGCCACTTGATATAAAACTGATACCCATGATTCTTCAGGTTCTAGTATTTCACTTCAATTGCATCTGTTCAGACAAAAGCACAGTTTGACTTTGAAAGCAACTGATCTGTTAGTATAAAGATACATAAGGATCTGACCACCTCAGTTAACTAATAAAGGGTGCTCCACTTCACTACTTTTCAGTTTCACCAGAGTTTTGCCTTGACTTTTCAAGAACAAAGGTCAGTTACATGTCCTCACAA
The DNA here is from genome assembly GCA_013397915.1 of Daphoenositta chrysoptera. NCBI lineage: Eukaryota > Metazoa > Chordata > Aves > Passeriformes > Daphoenositta > Daphoenositta chrysoptera. The sequence continues at coordinate 4,271,965 of VZRO01003873.1, forward strand.
CTCAAAAGTTAGAACACGCTTTATCTTGTCTTTAACTACAAGAAAATTACTCTGAAACTCCATTTTCATTTTGCTCTGGAAACAAAGACGCCTTATTTCTGAGCAACCCCATAGGAATACATGGGGGGACTCAAATTATGCCAGTTTATTCTTTTATTCGAATTCATGTCTTCTAATAAAAACACATACTGAGTGCCACATATCTGTCTCCGCAAAGCTGTCCTTTCTAAAAACCTGTAACTGATTTAAGAGTATATATTCACCTGGGGATCCCAAAAATAGACAGAAAAAAAATTAAGCCTGTTTAAGAACCATTCTTATCCATATACCTTTAAAATATTAGCAATGATTCATATTTGCCTACTTGCAAGAATTTTCCTCCAGAAAAATAACCATTGTGAATACAGTGAAGCAAAGAAAAAACAGTATTTCCATCAAAAAAATGAAAAGACAAAACCCTGTATATTTGAGTAAATCAGGTACAGGAGAAAAATATATCCTAGCTATTTCAGAAAAGCTACTGGGTTTGTTCATCTATTAAATCTTATAACATGTAACACATACGTAATATGTAACATATGTAATAATAGCATAACTGCTAAAACCCCTTACTTTAAAATAGCTAGCCACTACATTTTTAAAAAATGCAATAATTACTTTAGAAAGTAAAAAGGTAAGCAAGAAATATTTCTCATGCACGAAAACTTTTTATAATTTTCACTAGCTGTGTTTCCACAAAAAAATTCTCCAGTGTAGCTCTAAAGGAGAAAACATTATTGTAAACATCCATTTCTTGAGGACATGCACAGCCTTTTGATACAAAAATATTTATATTGATCTTCCACAAATCCCTTATCTGGAATCCAGGTACAATTAAGAATCTGGACAGCATACTCTGGCAGTCTGAGTTTTGCTTTTTGGAACTGGAAGTTCTGACCCTTGTTTTGGTCTAGCCACAATAGGTTTTTGGGTAAGGCACAAATGTTTCTGCAGTATAGATAAGACGGACTTAAGGAACGTAAGTACTAATTTTAATAGCCAAGCTCTATTAGCAGGCCAAGACCACTCAACCCTAAATATTTAAACAGGTTCACTGACTCATCTGAATGTAAACATTCATGTAGATTCTCTCTCTAGGAACTTGGCAAGCAAACAAAAATTTTCAGAACTCCACTTAGTACTTCCTCCCACTTAACTTGAGCATTTATGAATCTCATCTGCTGAATCAAAGACGTCTGCAGCTTCTTCCCCAAGGACTCTAACCACAGGCTTAGGAAAGATTAGGAAGAAAAAGTCACAGAGAAAAGGGACTTGATGAGACTTTTAGAAAAGGAACCTAACCTTCTCTGATATTCCTGATTCCTCAGCAGTTTCCTACCAGAGTAGTCATGACATGATGCTAACTTGTCCAAGCAATTTTGCAGGAGAGAGCAGATCAGCAATATTGCCAACATGTACTTCTATTGAACAGGTCACATTCCTTTCTAGGAAGACTATTTTCCAAATTATCTTCCTTCTTCATGTACAATGAAAGGTCAGTACTACACCCAGTGCTGACAATAAATTGACAGAACTCAGCTTGTCATTTATTCTTCCACTGATGTGGCATTTTCCATTATCAAGAAATTGAGACCTTGAGAAACAGCAAGTGGTTGTCTGATAAACTTCTAACTCCAACTAAAGCATTATCTTCTCTCCTTCCCTTCTTGCTTCCTGGCACCAGACTGTGAATTCTTTGCTCCTGACACGAGCTCCACTGTGTGCCTACTCATTACAGAAGCAAATCAACACACTGTTTACAGGCTAGATCCCAGAAACTCCTTATTGGCTCCATCTCCAGAGGCAAAACTTCACTCAAAAGCATCTTGTCAGACACCAACTCTCTTTTGGCATGACATCCAGTTCCACCTGTTCCAGGTGGACATCCAGTTCCAGGGATGGACCTCCAGCATGACCTCACTGACATTTCCAGAGGTTCACATGCAGAATGCATATCCGAAGTGATGGTAAGACAAGTGCTCATATTAAGTTCCTTCATTTTTCTCATTCCTATTCCAGTTACTTTTTCCCCTTTAGAAATGTCTATCACCATCACTGATGTAGAATGGTGCATTGTTGACCAGCCAGCAACAAGAGTGGAAGCAACTGGAAAAAGTAATCATCACCCATCAGATGGAAAATATTTAAAGCAGAAATAAAAAAAATAATCCCTAATCCTCTTCTCATTCTACAAACCCTACAGTCAATCTGAAAAAATAACCCCACAGCTTTGGCTATCCATCTACTTGACTTTAAAAAAAAAAAAAGATTGGAAGAAAGTAGCTGGTAACTACTAACTAAGAAAGAGAAACTATATAACAAACAAATGAAAAACAGAAATACAAAGACAAGAAAATAGTAATATATAAAAAAAATTAGGCCTCCAGTAGACTTACTGAAATGTCAAAGTCAGCAGCTAAAAAAGCCTGCTAAGAAAATGTCAATCAAAACACATTTTCACTTAAAAGTATTTACACTTCTTTCTACACATGCAAAAATACCTTTTGAAGGCAAACAAGTGTTTCAGATCATGGAAACAATGCAAGAACTACTTTCAGTTCTGAAAAGTATTATAGGAAGATGCTGGAGTCATTTTCATATAATTAGCGGTTTACTTCTCCAGTCAAAGAAAAAAAATATGATGAGGATTATCTCCAGACCTTGAGATCAGTTAAAATAATCAAACATTTTGTCAAGACAGTCTCTCGAGAACAAGATGCCATTCCTGCATTGAAATCTAACCTACTGTAATCTCATGTAACCTGTATCTAACCTGAGATGCTAAAGAAAAACATCTATTCACAATTTTGATGTGGCTGATCCAAGATTTTCAGAAAATTAACTTGAAAAGTTCCTTCTCTTGGCTGAATTGTTAGCCAAACTCTAAATACACTTCAGTTCCTGTAATCCATACAGACACACAAACAAATGATGCAATTGTTGGCTCTTGCCTATTTTATATTCTATATAAAACTTCATTTACCATACAACTGATTTGGTAGAATTGAAAACTTATCTTCATTTTGACCTTCCAACATGAGAGGTCACAGAACCAGCTTCAGGGAAACAACATTAATCCAAAGATTTAATCTTTTTTCAAAGAAAAAAAAGTTTCTTAAAAATACTGACTATGCAACAGAACAACACAATTAAAAATAATTCAATAAATATGCAAAAGAAACAGCTATTTTTTAAAATAAAGTTAAGGAATTGTAGTACAGGAACTATTAAAGGTTTAAGAACTTAAGAAGCACCAACAGGTCAGTTGTTCAGGATAAAACATGTACCAGTTTCAGAGGTCAGGTGGCATTGTACCTGCATGTGGGAGCCTGACAAAGTCAGAATTTTCCTAGGTATATACATCAAACACACATATATATAAATGCATATCTAAAAATAAGATAAATTATATACACACATACATATACACATCACAGGTACTATATACCTGGAGCTAAGAATTCTGATCACTAAAACTCTTAATGCTGTCTGCATACAAGGATACTGCATGTTATAGAAGAGAGATAAAATAGTAAATAGAATGTGTATGTGAAAGAAAAGTCACCTGACTTCCTCTACCAGTAAATGATTGTTAAATACACAAATGTACTGTTCCAGACTTCTGATAGTGGAGCTGCTGAACATTAAGTGGCAAGAGCATTGGATCAGACACAATACACAGAGGTTTCCCAAGCCTTAAAAAATGATTAAGAGACAAAGTTATTCTTTCAAGGTAAAAGTTTGAGCATCTAACATTAAGTCTGCCTACTGCTGTAGCCTCCTCCTAACTGCAAAAGATGATATGCATCATGATGCCAAGGCCATTTTACCTCTACTTTATCACTCCGTGGTCTTATTTCTATTATTGTTTTCACTTACATGATTAAAGAAGCTTAAAAAAAAAAAATCTATAACTAACCCAGAATTACTCCTACCATTTCTTACTGTAGAATTGGCACTTGACCTGTTCATTTTCACTTTGCTTTGCTATCCTTTTCCTAGTCTTTACTTCTAAAATCCTTTTTGATGGTTAGAAGTTGTTTCCAATAGACCTTTTTTAAAATTTTTTAGGATATAAATTCCAAATGGATTCTACCTTTGGCATAAAACAGCTTTCTACCTTCTTTACTCCTAGGGCCCTCAGCACTCTTGTACAACCAACATCGCTAATTAATCCTCTTGATTTTTCCAAGTTTGCCCTTCTAAAACTAAGAATTTCAAACCTCTTTTATTTCTATTTCTTTAACCTAATTAGAAATGTGGTCCAAGATCATAAGCTGACTAACAAACCACCTTTTCCCAGAATTTTCACACTGCTTACCTGAGAGCAAGTCTAAGGCAATTCAGTGCTTATTTGGCAAGCTTACAGCAGTTGTATGTAAGGTCATCTGGATCACCGTATGTCTAAATTTTGCCATCATCTGTATCTATTGGTTGTTCAGCCTGGAGAAGAAGAGGCTCCAGGGCTCATTGTGGCCTTTTAGTACTTAAAGGGGGCTTATGAAAGAGAGGGTGAGTAACTTTTTACATAGGCAGATATTGATAGGACAAGAGAGAATGGCTTTAAACTACAAGAGGACAGAATCATATTAGACTCTAGAAATAAATTCTTTACTTAGACAGTGGTGAGGGCACAAACAGTTTGCCAAGAAAAGTCGTGGATGCCTCATCCCTAGCAGTGTTCAAAGCCACCAGATGGGGCCAGGGGCAACCTGGTCTAGTGAATGGCATTCCTGCCCATAGCAGGGGGGTTGGAACCAGAAGATCTTTAAGGTCCCTTCCAACCCAAACCATCCTGTGATTCTACAGTCTAAGAAGAAAACCCATCTGTGACATAATTCCTGACAGTATCCCTCAGTAAGCAATATCCTTACACAAATATAACTCCTGTGGTCTATAGCAGACACCATCAAAAAGTCTTTTAATTTTTTTGTCTGAAAGCAATGATATGCTTGACTCTTTTTCTTTATCCACACAGTCTCTTCCTGCTACTTTATGGTCCATCACTTCATTCACATCCTGCATAATTCTGTCACATTTATTTCCTGTATCTGGAAAGTATTATCTCTTCTATCAACACTGAGCAGGACGATTGTTTCTAAATGTTTCCTTTGCCCTGTTTTCACATTCTCCAACATGGAATCACAGAATGGTTTGGGTTGGAAGGGACCATAAAGATCATTTAGTTCCAACCCCCTGCCATGAGCAGGGACACCTTCCACTACCCCAGGTTGCTCAGGGCCCCATCCAGCCTGGCCTTGAGCGCTGCCCGAACAGGACAGCCACAGCTTCTCTCGTCATCCTGTGCCAGTACCTTACCAATCACAGTGAAGATTTTTTTCCTAACATCTAATCTAAATGTACTCCCTTTCAATTTGAACCCGTTCCCCCTTGTCCTGTCACTACACTCTCTTGTAAGTAGTCTTGCCCCATCTTTCCTGTAAGTTCCCTTCATGTACCGCAAGGCACATGGGTTCATCGGCCCAAATGGTTTCTGGTGGTGCACAAGCATCACCTACAGACTTTACCCCATGCGTAACCTGAGAAAAACCTCTTTGCTGACCGTGCCTGATACCCCAATTTCACCTGCACAAGGAAACGCCACGAAATCCTCCCATCTCCCACACAACACATAAACGGTGCTTAGTTTCCAAAGTATCCCTTCTTTTCCTTAAAACCGTAAGCGGTCGCCAAGCTCAGCTCGCCTGTAGTGCCGCCACCACCACCACACCTCTGCGCACCTGCGGGCAGCGCGCACCGCCACCACAGAGGAGACTCCTGACGGAAGTGGAGCACACACAGACAGACACACACACACACAGACAGACACACCGCCGTCCCCGTTACCGGCCATTTACAAACCGGGTGCCTGAGAAACGAGGCCCCGGGGAGGGCAGCCCCAGCCCGGCCCAGCACACGCAGCACGGGCGGCCGCGCCCTGCCCCAGCCCCGCTCCCCACCGACGGCCGCCCAGGGAAGGGAAGCACCGGGAAGGGAGGGAGCCATCCCCCTTCCCTCCCCTTCCCACCCCCGTGCTCCGCAGCTTACCTTCCTTGCCCGCAGGCGGCGGCGGCCCCGGCTCCTCCCCCCGCTCCAGGGAGCCAAGGGAAGATGCTGCCGCGCTCGGGCGCCTCCTCACCGCGGAGCCGGGGAGGGAGAGGGGAAGGGGAGGGAAGCGGCTGGCGCCTCCCAGGGATCCACCCACTGCCGCAGGATCCTGGGCAGCGGCGGCCGCTGTCCTCCCAGCCCGGCCGGGGCAGGGCCCCGCGGCTGAGGGACAGTGCTGGCTGCCGGGGAGAGCCGCGGGACAGGCAGGAGCACTCCCGGGGCCTGGCCCTCACGATGACATGGCTGCTTTGGGAAGAGTCATGCCCAGAGCCAGCACGGCGTCGGGGGAGACACCACCCCTTCCCGCCTCAGGATCACGGGATCAGTCAGCTTGGGAAAGAGCTCTGAGGTCCTCAGTCAAGCTGAGACCCAACACCACCGTGACAACTAAACCGGGGCACCGAGTGCCACATCCAGTCTTCCCTTAAACATCTCCAGGAGCTGTGATTCCACCCGCCCCCTGGGCCGCTGGTTCCGGGCTGGTGCCTGGGCCAAAATACACGTGTCAGCCGCACACTGAGAGACACATGGTCCAAGGCTGTTGGGGGAATGTCAAATATTGCTGTGCCGTTCCAATGTGCAATCATTTGGTTTTTTTCCCAAAGGAAGTGAGGGGATGTTAAGTATTCTATTTCTCCTATGACTTTTGTTTAAAATTAGGCACCCCCAAAGAGGATAGACTGGGTAAGTTTTCCTAAAAGCAACAGCTGGGCTGTTTTGCCTGGGAGTTTCTCTTACCTTGAGTGTGACAATACCCTACTATTTTGCTGTGGGAACTGCTCAGAGACCCTTGCTGTCATACCCAATGGTATTGTTATGTTATTTCTGTGGAAACCTTATTCAGAAGGAGGAAGTTTGTTCTGGAGCTAAGAAACTGACTTCCTATCAAAAATTAAATTCCTTTATCACCTTGGTAAGGTCTCCATTTTTCTTGTGGGAATGACAGCTTCATAAGGATGTTTTGACATTTTAAAGATTGGTGTGCTTGTATGCCAGCTTTTGGCTGTCCAAAAATGAAGTTTGTGTAAGTGCCTAAAGTTGCAAAACACCTGTCCTTAGAGTTACCAAAGGAGCAGAGATTCCATATGTGTATGTTCTCCATACTTGCCATGTTGCATGACAGTCTCAGTGTATGGGCTACACGTGCCTGGCATCACGTTCTTCACCTGTGTCATACATGAAGTGCCTGCAGCGCTGTGCCCACTACCAGTGCTCTTCCCCAATGTGCTCCCCAATGCACGGAATCAAAGAGTCACAGAATGGTTTGGCTTGGAAGGAACCTTAAAGATCATCCAGTTCCCACTCCCCCCCCTCCATGGGCAGGGCTATCTTCCACTAGACCAAGGGGCTCAAAGTCCTGCCCAGCCTGGCCTTGCTGGGTCTCAGATGGGTGTATAAGTATAATAATGTACCTGATGCTTTCAGCCAAACAGGCAAGTGGTAGCAACACCCAGTGGAAGCTGAAGCTATTAATTTTCAGACTGGCAATAAAGCAAAGAGTAATTGTCCCCTAAACCAAGTTTCATCTTGGGCTGTGAGCTGTGTATTGATTCGTCAGTGCATATTTTAAAATAATATTGGGTATTTTTCTAGAAGGTACGCTCGATTTGACTCACGGAAGTGCTGTGTACTGTGTCAGGCTGAAGGTGGCACTTAGAAACAATGGAACAGGTGGTGTATTTGATCCTCTGACACAAAATACAGTTTGATATGGTGAAGCCCTTAGATCTAGAAGCAACAGATGTAGATCTACGAGCAAAGAAAGTGCATTCTGGAACATTTAGCTAAAGGATTGAGTTCAGTGAACAACAGCTGATTGCCAGAGGATGTAGAAGTGAAAAAGGCTAATTTAATTCATGAATGTGCCAAGACAGGAATCAACAGTAATTAAAAAGTAATTTGCATCCAGTAATTAGTATTTTTTAGACCAGCTATTAGGATGCTGCATATAATGCTACTATACATTTTGATAGGGACGTTGAAAATGGGATAGGCTGCATGAAGATGATCAATGGTTTGAAAATAAGAGATAGATAACGGGATTATTTGTTTAGCTTATTGAAAACAGTTTAAAGGTAATTGCAGTTTATAGCTTCCTTATAATGAGAAAATATTAGGTACTGAGTGGCATTTTAATTTAATGGAAAGAATAAAAGCCATTATAAGAAGCAGTGGAGAGAAAGAAAAGCCTCAGGAGTTCAAACCAGAAATGGTGCACAAATTTCTGACAGTAAAAGTGGAAAGTGGCCTCCATTTTTTATGCCTTCAAGTGAAAACCTGATCCAGTTATTTCTGCCTCTTCTTACATGCCATTTGTTGAACTCTTGTCTCATTTTCTTCCTTTCATTTGAACTGTCCCTGGGTTGTTTTTCTTCTTTCCTAAATGTAATGCCAAATTTAGAACTCAGCAGCAATGAATGGAAAGGAATTGGAATGGAAAGGAATGCTCATTGCAGGGGGTTGGACTAGATGACCTTTAAAGGTCCCTTCCAACCCAAAACTATTCTATGATTGTATGATTCTAATATATGCCTGTCTCATCTTACAAGCAGTTTGTAGGTCCTTCCAAAATTTCAGTTAATGACTAGGATGATGCTCATTCCATTTTTGTTTGACATGAAGCCAGGAAGGACTGATGGTGCACTGCAAGGCAGTCTAATTTTAGCTTATACAGTAGACTCACATCATTGCAAAACAGGTAAACCTCATACTGGGATGTTCAAAAATAGTATCTTAAGACAGAAAAGAAACATTGCTAGGTTGAGAGAAAATGCTAATGCAAAGAGCAAGGAGAATTTTTGATCGCTGTATGATCAGGAACAAAATTGAAATACAGGAGATTCAGCTTTGGCAATAGGGAAAACTGCTCTCACAGTGCTAATAAGGAAGATGGTAATAGATTGCCCAGTGAGGTTGTAGTTTCCATGATTTGAAATTGTAGACCAAAAATAAAGTAGCTTTTGTTGATCCTAATGCAGGTCATGAAAATTGATCAGATGACCTGTTGAAGTCCTTTCCACTTTTAGGATTAAATCATTAGTTCCATTGTAGTTTCTGTGTACAGGAAATGAAAAAAAAAAAAGCAATAAAAGGTATAGAACCTGCAGTTAAAATAGGAAAAAATAGCAGTTTTTAATCAAAGCAAAATATCCTTCACATAAATGTTGATTAATAAAAAGATTATTTCACAATAACCTAATTATTCAAAATATTCGAGCAGTTTTAGTGGCTCAGTTCCCTCTAAAAAGCCATTAAAGTTCACTGTTCTTTTTTGTGGGGATGGAATATTTTAAGAATGGAATAACAGACTACAAGTTAGATATCATATGGCTAATAGAACAACAAGTCTAGGAAGAATCATTTATTTTGCTTCTATATTCATTAATGTCTAATAGGTTGATCCTGACAAGTCTTTGTTTATATTCAAATGCCAGCTCTGTTGGGATTTTGTGATACTACCCATTGTGTTTGCAACAAATCAGGATTTTCCTAGTTTTGAAAAATCATGATTATGGAAATATAGTTCTTCATGATTTTTATTAGGAGTAAGCATTTCAACAGATAATCCCTGGGTCCTCTTCCCCTTGAGTATCGTTCTTTTGATGCCTTAGTAGTGACTTTCAGCCTAATTAATCTTTTTTGATCTTTTCCAGATATTTTAACAGAAGTTCTGTTTCACTATCAGTCTCAGTGAGCAAACGATCAAGGTTCCACTACCTCCATTATTACATTGCTTAGATACTACCTATGAAAAATTTGCTTTAAATTGTTTTTTAGTCTGTGAAATACAAACTTTAATGATGTCCATGTTACTTGTGAAAACAGTTTTCTTTCAGAGTTACATCATACTATGTACAAAGAAGACAACAGGACAGAAGCTAGATCTGTGACTATTGCCATTTTCTATAAGCACTGTCATTTAATTCCTTGCAAAGATGCTATTTCTAGCACCATAGATATTATTTTTCCCACAAAGAATGTTACAGACAGGAAATGTTTTGGATAGTGTAAAAACATTTCCTGATAAACATTTTATCACAGCTTGATAACCATTTCCTGTTGGTAGGATTTGTTTTAACTATTGACATTTTGTTTGCTTTTTTGCTATAGTTAACACACATATGGGATCTGGCTAAGTGTGCTCATCCTGTTAAACAAAGGTTTTGACAAGTCACACATTTAATTATAATGTCATGCAAGATTTTATATTGTCCATTTCCCTTCGTTTCAACTTTGTCTGGAGCAATAAATGAAGGAGCAATACATGTGCAGCATTCTGGGAACTGGGAATTCCCAGAAGGGTGGAGGTTCCTCAATATTCCAAATAGAGCATTGTCTGCTGTGAGCTCAGTGATTTCATTAAGCTTCCAAAATAACTTTAGATGAGAAGGTGGGACTTCATGGAGGATCTTGTTATTTAATACAGACTTGGACTTGAATTGACCTGAAGAATACCAGAAGAAATTTGTCACTTTCTAAGGAGCTTTAAAGCATTGTCCTTGCTAACTAATATCAAAAGGAGACTTCGTTCAAGAATTGTACTCTATCAAAATACCTTTTCAGTCAGCAGAACCACTTCTGCCATTTTTGTAGCTACTTACTTTATCAGTGGTAAGAGTATCACGTGCATACAGCTCAGTCTGGTTCTCAGTCACACGAAGATTGGAGGCATGTTTAGCTATGCCTCTACTAAACAGCAGATGGCCAGGACACAGCCTCTTGCCCTGCCTGGAGGCATAGCCTAGCTCATGTCCATATTATTTAGGGCTGTATTCCCCTCAAGATCAGATTGGCCAATCAACACAATCTCAAATGGCCCTGGAGCTCCCCTGTGCCGTTTGTAATCCTGTGGCCTTCAAACATAACTTACTTATGTCTGTGGGGTTTTTTATCCAGTTCATTGTATTTGAAAGTGGCTGTTTATTACCTTTTGTTTAAAAGTTTCACTTCCACAATTTTCTTTCCCACAGTTTTTCAAAAAAAAAAAAGCTAAATTAGGAAACTTTAATGAAAGCATGTAGTATTTGAGGGTGCAACACCTGCTGCGATAGCATTGAGGGAGCCTGTAGAGAGCAGACTTGGAGCAGGGTTATCCATAGAGCCCACTGGAAATGGTGTTTAGCGTGCACTACCCTTGAACTGCCCTAGTTGGCACAGCCAAGTCTGCTGGGAAGTCAGCAAACCAGCAGTCTGGGTGATCAGAGGTCAAGTGGTCAGGCAGGATGAGTTTAGGGAGTCTAAATAACACTTTGCCTTAAGCTTTATTTCTGTTGGAAAAGCCTGAGGAAAGAAGAATCTGGAGGTCAAGGCTTTGGGAAAAGCCTACATGCATAGGGCTGAATTGCTTGCTTGCGGAAAAGAAGTATTATTGGTGTGTTGTGGATAGGTGTATTTTGCATGCACATCCTGAATGTATTCTTGGAAAAAATATACAAGGAAACAGAATCTGAAAGGTGGTATCTTTTGGGGGTTTGTTTGTTTGCTTGCTTGCTTGCTTTTAATTAGACTGCAAGAGAGTGAATAAAGTATTCTTACAAATAGCTGATCTCAGTCATGCAACCCAGTGCTGACTGCACAATCTATTCAGGCATCTGGAAGAAGGTGACATTGATGTAATCATCAGTGTCACTCACTGAGGATAAGTGTAAAACTATGAAGTGTTTGTGGAACAGGAAAATGAATTCAGAACCCTGATTCAGAATTCCAAAAGGAAACAAAATTGGTTGCACTGGATCCAGTAATGGTGAGGCTAAAGTAGATTGATTTTCTATTATTGGACTCTAGCAATAAATAATAAGTAAGGCAAAGTGAATGCTGTTTGTGGATAGTGTATCATATCCATTATCATCATCTGCTTTCTGTGGAGCAGACATCTTAGTAGCCATTGCCTTTGACCCTCATGAATAAAGCATTTTCCTATACTAAAAATGTGAAATTTGTGGCAGCATGTATGTGATGAGGTGTAACATCTTTCACTTAATTGCCTTTAGTTGTGTAACTGTGTTATTGAAAGACAAGGTAATTGCTAATTTTAACAAATGCTTTAGCATTGCTCTCAGATATCTTTCTGGCAAGGAACATATACAGTAACCTTATAAGAGGTAATGATTTATATCTCAGGTTTTGTGGGATTTATATTACTTGGTGCAAACAATTTAAAAACAGTATGCTTTTTTTTTTCATTGGAAGTAATTTGGAAGTCACTCTATGGGCTGTTGAAAAGCTAAATAAAATCAAGCAACTGCTTTTTGGATATGTATTGAAAAGAATGTTACAGATGATAGAAGCATCCCATTTTATCAGAAGCCAAGAGCAATATTATTTATGATTGCTATCAAGATGTGAACTTACAAAATTAGTTGTCAGAAGATTTTTTTTCTTTTCAATTTACAGCATTAATCCTAAGAGTTCAAAAAAAGAGTAGTTTTCCTCCTGCAATTCAACTTTCAGAACCTTCCATTTTAAGATTCTGGAAGTGCTAAAACTTTGCATGAGCAAGTGAAGGGAGAGCAATCGACTGAGATTGCTCACAAGCGTCTCCTGCTGAGAAATCTCTGACCTATGAATGTTCAAAGCCTAGGATAATATTTAAAGGAAGTTTCATATTTACTTACCCTGTTCTTTTCTAACTCACTGCCAGGGAACAGATTTTGTTAGAAGGCCTGACCCTTTATGGCACTTCTCCCATTCTGTGTCCTTATGTAGAGGATGTTTAATTATGTGTCTAGCTTTTGAGATAACACTGATAGGCACTTTTTACTTCCTGTGAGGAAATGCTCAATGCTTTCTGGGATTGGAGTATTTTTTTGTGTTTTGTTTTTAATGGGAGCGTTGTTGCTGTTTGTTGGTGTAAGGATTATTCTCTGTTAAGGTCAGAGGGACTGAAGATTTTTGACTAGTCTAAGAAATTCCATGTAAGACCAGCTGGGCAGCCAGGCATGCCCAAAACCCCACTGAATCTAACATTGAAGGTGTCTTATATACTACTATACTAAAGCATACAGAAATAAATAGCTTTAAAAAGAAAGCATATTATATATTCTGTATAAATGTATTTTATTGCCATTAGCAGCATTGTAGCATTATACGTTATGCTCATTATAGAGTATGTACTCCATATACAGGTCTTGATACACTTAAAATGCTACACTATTATGTGATATAGCAGCTGTAAAGATGATTTACAGAGCACCACACATAAGGGGAATAGATGGTCATGTTTATTAAACAGCAACATCAAAAAATAAACTGAGAATTTGAAATGAAGATGAATCAAGCAACAAATCTGGGTCTACTTGAGGAAGTGATCCTGTTTTGTTTTCCCCAAAGTGATGTGTAACCATTAGTTCTTGAAATACACGGGGAAAGGAAAATAAACAAGTTGCTCAGGGGAAAAAGCTGGAGCTATAAACTGGACACAGACAATTTGAGCTCTCGGCTTCATTTGAAACATTCCTGAAACCCTTAATCTTTCCCAGTGACAGGAGTCTTTGGATCACCACAAGGTTTCAATGTTCTTTTTTGTAGCCTAGGAAATAGCTCACACTGCACTTCACAGCTTTTTCATATGTTTCTCTAAGTGCAAGCCATGGTGTGTGACAATTCATCAGTCACCCTGTCAGTTTCTCTTCCAATGGAAAAATGAAGATGGTTCTAAAAAAATGTGATGGAAACTCTGCCGTTCAGGGGAGCTTTTGCTTTTGTGAGAGAAGTTGGAACAGTAAAGAAGCCTTGCCAAAATGTTCATTTTGTCCTAATTCTAATGTCCAAAAAATCTAATCTAAGTAAAATTAATTTATTGGAGTCATAGATACAAATTGTGCTTTACAATTTAGCAATGGAACAGAATAGTTAATCTCAAATTCTTGATTTGCATGGGATCTGAATTACATTTTTTTTTGTTCCACTTAACTTGTTTGTCTTTAAGGGCTATGGTTTTTCTCTTTTATTACTACTGCACATTTATAAACCATATGTTCAGTAGTATTCCTTCCCTTCTCTTTCCTCTACCCCCTGCCTTTCCTTTATTGTAGTCTTCTTGAAAATCTTACAGATGGGGTGAAGTAGGCTCAATCAAATGGTCTGGTAATTAAATGGCCAAAGCAGGGCTCTGACCACCTTACTATAATACAAAACTCACTTGTTAAAAACAATAGATGCAGAAGTCCAGGAAGCACTTTTGATATATAACTCGCATTCTTCAGTAGAGTGCTTAGCCCAGACCTGTAATTAAGCACCGAAACAGAATTACCATTTCAGGTGTCACTCCTCTTTGCTACATCCTCTGGGTCTGGGCATCATGCATAAGCACTGCTGTATGTTCTAAACAAGTCTTGGGGTCAAGGTTGGGGCGCACAACTCTCCTAAGCCAACGTTCAAGGAATACAAATGATGATCAATTCCACTTCTTTCAGTACTGGAGGGCACATGCTTTTGTGTTCACCACAACTTTACCTGTGGTTAGTGCTTCTCTCTTTCATTGTTTTGAGATAAAGACAGAAGGGTCCCAACAGGTCCTGACTATTGAAGAAATGTGCCTGAATTGGGATCCTCTGGAAGAAGTCTAATCACCCTAAGTCAAGTAACTTACCTTGCATCAGTGGATTAGTATTTCTTGTTATCTAAAACATTAAGATCCTACAATGTTAAACATCCTTGCTGTGAACTATTTCCTCTCTCTTCCTTTTCAAATCCAATACAGAGACTAAACTACAAAATGCATTGATCAAAACACAAAGCGTTTCAGGTGCAGCCAGGAATGTAATAAGGGAAAAGTTCGATGCCTTAAGTACAGCCTGTTCAGTCTTTCCTTTGTTTTCTAACTTCAGAGAAGAGTTATCAACATTTGGTGCTCTGCTTTGTTATGTAGATGTTGGTTCTACATGTTAATTTGTAAAAAGGATCAATTTCAATAATGAATCCAATTATCTCAGCACTGAAATCCTTAAGAACTCCTGTGTTCAGGATCACTTAAGGATCACTTTCAGAAGTTCACCTCTTAGATATGTATTCCACTGACTCCATTTTCAAAAGGCAGACTTATGTCACTGCTCCATGCCCACACCTTATCTGTAAATCAGGTCTACTATCACTAAAGGTATTCTATTCACGTGAAGGAGGACTTCAATGACGGAACAACCTTTTAGCCCACAGCTCATTAAATAATTTAATGGGGGCAGATTAAAAAACAAACAAAAAATCAAGCAAAACTAAAGTAAATTTTAAAAAGATGTGTAAAAAGCTAGCATGTGCAACCAGATGGTAGGACTCCAGCTGCCAGGTAACTAGGTACAACATCATGGTTTATGTTAGCTCTGAAGTTACTTAAGCCCATCAGATAGGAACAGTTCCCTCCAGGAACATCAGGATGCAGCTGGATAACATCTTGATTTGCTCTTTCCCATCAAGTCCCATGGTCTGGGTGGATGATCTGCAGCAGGATCAAGTGTAAAAGAATTGTAAAGGTCTCATTTGGAGGAAAGGGGATGAGCAGCAGAGCTGTGCCCCACTTTAGCTGCTTGCTCTAGCCACTGCTACCAGGCTCTTCTGGGCAACATCCTTGTAGCAGATGGAAAGAATGTGAGGAGAAAAGCTCCCTTGGACAATGACCACTAGCCAGGAGATGCTGGGACTTTGTGTATTCAGCTAGAGAAACTCTCTAGTGAGTGCAGTTTCCTCCCTGAGGAGCCTTCTCTTTTCTCAGGCAAGGAGAAGAATGGTTTTCGAACTTCAATAACTTCTCAAAGTGCACAAAGGCCTAGTTGCTCAGGGACTTGACTATTTTTCCCAACCTGAGTCCAAATGCCATTTCCAGATCTGTACACCTGTGCATCCAATGGCTTTCTCTCAACTGACATCTGGCCAATGCAGATTCCAGACCTGAGCTGTGTGATTGCACCTGAGAGAAGGAGGTCTGACTGTGAGCAGTGTAGGGCAGGGCAGTACAGGCTGGAGACCTCTTTCCTGGTGTCAGGGAGTCAGATTTCATTCATCATTTATGTCCAGTACTACTTCCCTTTTGGGATAAGATGGACCAAGCAAACCCAAAGAATGGGTTTTCAGAACCCTGAAACGACTATCTGGAACTGTGCCCAGCACACCAGTCTTTTCTTGTCCCTGTGAGTGCTGGTCAGGATGCAAAAACAAATGAGAACCCAGGCCTTTCAACAGGGCCAGTATCCAGCTGGGCTCACTTCCCCAGGACACTCCTCATCTGAGGCTGGGCAATGGCTTTTAGACAGGTTTCATAACAATGTGGAATCAGGAACTGACATTACATTCAGGTCCCAGCTTCAGTACTTAAGTCCTCTGAGGTTCTCCTCAGACAAATTAAGTCCTTGTCACTGCCTCCCATGCATCATTAATGGAAGCACTACAGTTTTATGTTTCTGCCATGGTGGTGCTCCAGGGTAGCACCCTACACACTGTACACAGACATCACGGAGCAGCCAGCTCAGAAGAGGAATGGTGCTGAATGTGGCTCAGTCTTAATTACATTCCTTATCATCCTGCCCCGTGTTATTTTGTCCGGATGGAGCCAGTCAAGCTGCTTCAGCCATTGAAAACAGCAAAAACAATCAGGAAAAACTCAAAAGCCAGAAGTTATCATGAGCAAATTGCACTGAATAAACAAAGAAAACATCAGCTTTATTTAGAATGTGTAACCTGGTGACTATGGTTGTCTTGTCTTTACCACAGCCTACTTTTCAAGTCTTCTGAATACTTCTGCAAAGGCAATTCCCAAAAAACCCTTTAGGCCAGTGGAGCTATGTCCAGTTTTCAATAAAAGCATAAAGGAGGGGAGGAAAAATGAGGCCCGGTGGTCTCTTTTACATTATATTGACAGCAAATCAACTGTAGAAGATAGCCCACATATCTCAGTCCCTGGTAGTCCTTCCTGGTAACCACCATTTTGTCTCTCTTTAGAAGTCCCCTGTGTCTCTTCCCTTGCAGAAATTGTTCAGGGGAAGGAAAATTTGCCCTCAGGTTCAGTGCTTTGGTGTTGCCAGGACGCAGGTGCGTGCAAACAAGCTTTAAGCTCTTTAGGGCTAAGCAGTAATTTTCCAGCTTTGCCAGCTGACTGGTTGACTTGCTGCCAGGGGACTGAAGCAAGGTTGGAGACTTCTAAGCATATTGCCTGGCAAGTGACAGAACATGCAACGGGGATAAGGGTACAGATTAGCACAGTTCAGTGGACAGAAAAAGAAGCAAAATGGGGCTAAATGGGATGTGGTCAAAATAGATACTTATTCATTGGGTGCAAGCTTCATATAGAGAATCCTGGGATGGAACTATTCAAAATTTCAAGAGAAGTTTCTCCCAGCTCCAGTTTGCCAAAAGTATTTCCTTAGTGCATTTTTGTCTCCCGCAGGGGCTTCATATATAGGGAATTGTTCTTCAGAATCTCTTTATTTTCTTTGGCTTTTATTCCCCCTTAGTGGAATTTCTTTCTAAGGAAGAGCCATGGTTACAATCCTATCTAAACCAGTTCTCTTCTATCCTCTACCTAATGTTCTAGAAAACTTTATTTTTTTCTCCCTGTTTCTTTAAATCCAAATGGCTAATCAAACCTGAAATTTAACTGAGAAAAATCAGTTACAGTGAAGCAAAAAACTAAATATTGGTTTGCCTTTGTAAGTACTAAATTAGGGATGCAGCTTAACTTCAATCTCAAGGCCTAAATTAAGGAAGGTTTAAATTGTATTTGAAGCTTCAGTTTGTTCATTGCTCTGCTTGAGCAACAGGAATCTTGATAGGATGGAGTTCTGTGAAGCAAGGTAATTAGGAATTAAAATATGAACCAAAAAGCGCTGTTCAAATCGTACATTAATCTTCCCAGCACATGCATGCTTTGCCATCTACTCCATGGGAAAATGTTTCAGAGACAGGCAAAAAATACATAAGGAAATAAATATGGGTAGAAGCAAATCTATGTGAAGAAAGCTAGGCTAAAATGTGTCTTTTTATAATGTGGGATATCAAGAGTAATCTGGCTCGATTCTCCAATAACAAGAGGCCTCACAGAAGTGTAGATGACTTTCCTTTCTAATGAATCTAAAGTATTCCTTCCTTCATGCTGTGAAACACCATGATCTCTTAAGCAGGGACTGGAGTTCACAGTGACATGAGCTGAGAGCAATGTTTGTATTCCTCAGTGAGGCCAGATCCAGTGCCCACACAAGCAGAAATCATTGGTAGGAGCATCCTTCCTACCTTTAGGTATCCACAGGGTAGGCCTATACAATCACCCATGAATCCTTTCTAATCAGTGAACAATCCCCATTTTGAGGGATGATTTACTTTATTTTAGATGTCTCCAGTAGGACAAGGTGAATTAAATACTGGCAATGGCTCTTTCTCTCTGCTAATATAGTTGGAATTTGGGATGGTGCCTGGCACAGAAGTCCTTGTTTGACTGGAAATCCATCACTGACTACTAGGCTTCATGGGAACATGGCTGAATACAAGGCAACAGCATGATAACCTGCTGAAATGTACAGAGATTTTGGAAATTTTTTTGATAATTAGAACTTGAGGTTGTCTATTTGGTGGTGTGTGCAACACTGTAGTGAACTACAAATGGTATGTGATGCTCTCAGTTGATTTTCATCAGGACAAATAACTTTCATTCACACATTTTTACTCTGATCTGCACAAAGAATTAAAAATATCTGTTCTCTCACTTCCTCAGGAAAAGCTGAACATAGTCTTTGAACCCACAGGTTTAATTTTAAATTGATAACTTCTCTGGGCATTTAAATTGCAATTAAGATATTAAACAGCATAATTTAAAAAAATCTTGATATCTCTTTAGAACATTGACATCAAAAATAAAAAAGATATTGGATATTATTAGTTTCAATATGCACTGGGTTACTTAAAATGCAAATTGCTTTCTGAAAATTCTTAAACCTGAAGGTCTAATTGTTGATACCTATTCTTGTCACTGACTAGCTCTCACATTTTTGATCATGCTAAAAATAATCCTAGTACTATTTCTCTCTTTTCCTATTTTGTGGGTGTTCCTCACTGTCTGTTTTTTAGCTGGAGTTTTAAACCAGCTTTTCTAAAAAAGTAAGGTCCATATGATCACTTCATTTGTTGATCTCTCCCCCTTCCCTCCCTTCAGCAAATGACTTTTACATTTCTTGTCCTGTTTCAACCAAATGAAACAGAGGGAGAGAGGTTTCCAGAATAATTACACTCCTACCAGGTCTGTGAAGACTGATAGCTAGGAAAAGGAAAGAGCTGGACAAAGGACTCTACCGGTGGACAAACAAGTGGACCTAGGTCATGCTTTGGCCCCAGTATGTAATTACTTTTGTGGTCCTTAGAGGACCTGGGGGGAATTTGGGCTACTCTAGGATGAGCATTAAAGTGCACATAAAAGGAGGGGACCCAAATCAAGAAGTCTGATTTACCTATTACTTGTGTCATTCATGAAGCTAGTTCTCTGATTCTCTGCCTTTTTTTTGCCCCCTAGTTTGTTTTTCTTTACTTTACCCTGTTTGAATGAACTGATAAGAGCTTTCTAAACTTGTGCAAATATGCAAACAGACTGAAAGCAGAGTCCATTTGACCTTGGTTCACTGCCTCAGAATAAGCTTTTCAGGGTGTTTTTAAGAAAAATATATAAAATTCCAGGAAAAGTGATCTGTGATCTCAGAGTTTTAACCTGAACTCCTTGAACTCAGAAGCAGGGTGCTATTTCTGTGCCAGATAATGACACACACTGTGGATACACCACAATTAGCGTTACGTTTACTCACTTGTAGAAGCCTCAAATGGGATTGTGGCCTCTGAGCTTTATGTTTTACAAGTGCACGTGTGCAAGAGACAGAATGAGACACAAACCAAAAGCAAAGAACATTCAATTGAGTTTTCTATGTAGATTAGACATGGCCAAGAACTTTGTACTGAAGTGACTGTCAACACAAAATGCCAGTTATCTGAAATGAAAACTCCTTTACTCAAATGCATTTGTTTCAGTTTCGTTATTTGCATGTGATAGGAAGAAGTCCCGGGCATGGTCTGCCCTGTGCAGAAACCTGTTGCTGTCTGAAGAAAAAAACCTTTCTGAAAGTTCTCATACTGGATGATGAGGTTCAGTCCTGGAACTCTTCTCACGACCCCCTGCCCAGATGTCCTGTTTGTGGAAGGATCCATGTGAGCCTGGTCACAGGAGCTGCTCCTTGGCAAAGCACAGGATGAGCTACCACAGCCCCTAAAATGGGCAGACCAACACCTCCACTCTGGGGCTGGGGCTCTAACTCGAACTGCGATCTCACTGTAAGAGGGACTTTGCACTTTCTAAGGAGGAGGTCATGATGCATCTGGCACTCATGATTTTGTACTAACTGGGTAAAGCCCTTAACCCTCTAAAGTTTTTAACCCTCTACCACAGAACAGTCTTTACCCCACTTTGGCTGTGAAAATTAGATATTTTGAAATTCCCACTTTGTTACGTCTTGAGGCAATTGAAATAGAAAAATAATATTCAAAATTGATATGCTTTTTACTCCTTATCACATGTAGACCCTGAAACTTATTTCTTAAAAATTCATAATCTGGCACGGGAGTGGACTGGGTAATTTGCTGAGTAGCATAGAATAAAAGAATCACAGAATTATTTAGGTTGGAAAAGATGTCTAAGAACATTGAGTCCAGTCATTAACCCAGCACTGCCAAGTCCATCACTAAACCATGTCCCATGTGCCACACCTAAACATCTTTTAAATACCTCCAGGGATGGTGACTGGGGGTGGTGGCATCAACACAATCTTCCAGTAAAGTGCTGCTGGATTTTGAAGCCTAAATATTCTTTTCCTATTGTTCTTTTCTAGGAGTATTTACAGTATTTTTAAACTTAAAAGCTTTTTTTCCCAGAAATGGAAATAAACTATTTTTTTCTGACAGTTTCATAGATTGTAGATACTTAAACCATCACAGAATTTTATGGTTTGAGCAACAAATTGTAAGGCAGATCATTGTGTTTGGACTGATGGACACCCAGACTTGCAGTGAACCAAGGGAGACAGTGTGATTTGACCTCAAAATTTACATCTGGACTGGAAAAGAAAGTCTAAGGCAAAATTTGGAGAAAGAGTTAGTGTGGATTAGCCTGTTTAAAATAGAGGGAAGATTATGGAGCAAACTTCCCAATCCAACTCTTCTTTGTGCTGGCAGTTTTATTTCAAGGAGTGGCAGAATTATGTCCCACTCCTGCAATGTACAGCTGACATTGGCTGATTACTGCAAATTAAGACAATCTGCAGACTAATTTTAGATGTGTTGGAAGTGAACCAAAGAATCAGGAAGTTGTTGCTTTCAATTTTATTGTGAGCCTGTTCTCTCTTAGGGAGAATCACATGATATTTATGCATTTGTTCATAGCAAAGTACATCAGATACATGGTATTTCATCATCTCTGGTCTCACAGGCCACATGTGAGTGAAAAATAATTACAGACATTGGGTTTGATGGCATTTATGCCCAAGATGCTAGGCCCAGCACCTGTGTTCCTGAACAAACAGGCAGGGAGGGATGGAAAGGCACAGCTCATGTGATCTAAGCAACTGTGGCACATAGGAGAAAAGAGAGAGCTCATCATGTCCTTGCAGTCAGGAGCAGTTCTGCTGACAGCAACCAATTCCTGTTCCTTGGGCTCTGCACCCCCACTCTACCTTTGCTCTCGCCAGGTTGTATAAGCACAATCAAGCTCTTATTTTCATGTAGACACAAGCTTTTGATATACTGACTTTTTAGCTAGACCTTTTGTGTAGGATCCTTCTGAACAAATTGGACAGTGTTGTGTCAATGCCTGTGTCTGAGCTGGTTGTGAGTCACTAGAGAGGGACAGTGGTGTTGGGGCCTGATTCCTTTTTAAATGTCTGAACTAGGTCAGATGCACTGCCTTAGACATGCCTCCTCACTTCTTTTGTGAGAAAAGTAAAGCATGTGAGAAAAGTAAAACTACACAGATTGTAACTTGTGTACAATTTGGCACTAATAGGAATTCTATTTTAGAAACAGTGCCACCTTACAAGCAAATTTTAATTTTTTGTATTGCCGTAATAGTGTCTTCCAGCTTACTTGGAATTCACAGTAAGACAGTGTTTAGATTGGAATTGCCACTCAGAATTAAAAGGCACAATGAACAGTTCCTGTGACCCTAGCCAGTGCTGTATGAATTGAATCAGATCATGGGTGTAATAAGATACTCAGTCTGAAATAATTGAAAACAAGAGAGCAGTGCCAACACTTAGAGCTACTGCAGAGGGAGAAATTACCGAGTTGAAGCAGAATTATTTTGAAATTTGACTCTTAGCCACAAATTAGCCAGTAATTAGACCATGGAGAAAAATTTTGACAGACCATAGATGGATGTAGATTCGGAAAATAAATAAATGGAGAGGTCAGCCTTAATTTTACTAAAGCCTCAAGTCTATAATTGGTTCTAGATTTTATTCTATATTGCCTGTAATTTGATAATTCCTGTTGTGTTCCTGGAAGAGCACAAAAAAGAGCAGGACAGGTAGACTGCATGACACGGTGCAGCTGTGTTTGCTTTGTGAAGCACAGCACTGTTTGCTGTACCAGTCTCTGGGTGGTGTCAATAGCTGTAACTTGTCACTCTGTTTGCTTATATCTGATGGGAGATGTTGGAAATGGGAACAAAATCATTTTTCCTAAAGTATCTTTTATTCCAGTGAAACTTCGCCAAAATATCTTGCTGTAACATGGCTGTTTTCCTAACATAACATTAATAACCAAAAGTTTAACTCAAATGTTCATACTCAAGTGTGTAAATCATGGCAGCAGCTAATTCCCTTAGTAGGGAGAACTACAGGAAGAATGATACTGTATGCAATTCAACCCAAAGACAGTGATACTTATATAATTATACGCTATAAATAATGTTTCCATATACAATTGTGTATGTTCCAGATGTGCTGTGATTTGACTTCTCCACCCGGAGCTGCAGGAAAAGGGGAAGATGAGAAGAGGGACTTCAGCAGCAGTTCTGGCCAAAGGCATTTTTGCTGGTGGTGCTGCTGCAGGCTGAAATTTTCTGTGGCTCCTGGGAAAGCTCCCTTTGAAGCTGCTCAACACCGCTTTTTAGGAATGAACTCTATCTACATCCTCTCTGGAAACAGCTGTACTTGAATTAGGGGACTTGTTTGTAACCTCTTTTTCAGCCTCACAAAGGGACTATCTCAGTTGCCTTTAACACAGGTACAGAACAGGGGTCTGTCAAAGCCACATTTCTTCCTCTCACACAAACTAAAGGAAAACCAGAATCCAGTCATCACTGGGATATTGTTGTTTCCTCTAAAAAAACCCTTTTCACTCAAGTATGTTTTTATAATACTATGGGTTATAATATACCTCGGCATACTGTGTTTAAAGTAAGAGATTGTATCATCTAAAACCTAGCTCACACATTCACAGAGCAATTCTGAAGTTTAAAGAAATTCCATATGCAACTGAAAACTGAAAATTTAAAGATAACAAAAAGAAAAAAGGCCAAGTATTATGACTGGTCTTTGGTTACCATTTTGGCCAGTAAGTTGAGAGTATTTAGAGCTAGCAACAGAGACAGCCTGAATACATGAGAGCTATCTGCACGTCTGGCACACCAAGCTGTGCTAAAAGAGCATGAATGCTTTGGACCCAACCTCTAAAAAGTTAGGGAATTCCAGAAACAAAAAAGCATAGGCAACCTAATTTTTCTCCTTTGTACAGACATGTTATAATATGGACTTTAGCTGTTACTTTTCCTCCCAATAATTTCTGCCTTGATCTGCACAAAGAGGAAGAGTGCTGATTGTTCAAGAACTGCTCCACAGCAGTTTGTTTTGTCCTGCTTTAGCCTTCAGCCTTTGACCTGATTTACTGGCACTGGAATTAGAGGACAGTTGTCCAAAGCTCCCTCTGGAGTCAGTGGAGAGACATTGGTGCTTCCTGAGAGTTTTTCAGTTCAGCGTAGATTTTGAGTTACTTTTTGGAAGCATTTCTTTCTCACCTTTCTGCAGCAGGGAGCCTAAGGTGAATAAGTGCTTGTATCATGCACTTTAAATGAGCTTTTATTTAGGCAAAAAAAAAGCTGTTCCATAAGCCTTGCTTACAGAAATTGTTCTGTTCCTTTTCTCCAAACAATCGTTAATTTCCTTGTGCGATTTGCCATGATACATATTGCTTCACTATCTCAATGCTTTCCAAATTATAACTATTTTTTCAAGGCCCTCTAAAATGAGGGGATAACACAACTCCCATTTCTCTGGCAAGAGCTGATATCCTGAGCAACAATAAAAACCCCTATTAATTTTGGCTTCCGTATACTATGCATAATAAATAAATTAGGAGGGAGTTCTCATTGCCTTTGGCTGTAGCTCTGTGTCAATACCTGACATCCAGATCACCTCACAGGATTCAGGGCAAGGTACGAAAAATGCACTTTGTGAGCCTCCATGAGTGGTCTGGAGTAGATGATCTGCCCAGCACCTTTCAGGATGCTGTCTCCTGGAAAAAGCAGAGTTTCCTTCTCCACAGCGTCTTTCCATCAGATGAACTGCATGGCTTTCTTCTCCTTCCCTTACCTCACTCATCAGTTGTCTTAAAATTTCTGTTAGTTCAGGTCCTTCTGCTCCAGGTCCACCTTCCTCTTGGCCCCCTTCACTTCTTCAGCTCCCTCAGTCTGGGTTTTCATTCCCCTGAGCCACATCAGGAAACTTCTCTTCCTCAGCTACCTCAGTACAGTGGAAGGGTCTCCCAGGAATAGCTCTTCACAGGAATCTTCTTTAAAAAGTTGTCTTGGCATTAAGTAACCATCTTGGCTCCCGTTTGAAGCTACATCTGAAAGATAGAATATCCAGCAGTGCATAGGTCAGCTCAAGCACTGAGTTGAGACTCTGGTTCAGATAAATTATCTTCCACTTGCAGTAGTTTTTCTTGTCACATTTTGGCTTTGCTTGTAAGTTTCCCATCCAAAGAAAAGCCTGACCTCATTAAAATATTGGCCCTATGGACTTTGTGTCGTGTCATGACTGCTATTACTTTATGCTTACCACAGGGGAAAAGAGCATGCCAGCCTTCAAAGTTCAGAGGTAAAATCAAACACAACTGCCAACTTTCCTACATTTCAGCTTTTCCATATCAACACCTTGAACCAAGTCTGAATGTTTTGAAAATTTGGAGACCAGAAAGTCTGGAGTCCATTTTTGGATTTTAATTTAATCTCAGTGCTCTTGGAATTAAACACACAGAATTCCATCTGATTAGATTGAATTTGGACATAGTGCCAACAAAACACTTACTTGAGCTAGGAATGACTTGGATAACTCATTGTAAGAGTGTAACACTGAAGTTAGAAGCTTAGTTAAACAAAAATCAGGAGGTAGAGTTAATGTTTATGATAGTTACAATATATTAAAATAAAATCAACGAAGAATAACCTTATCTTAGCTTATTATGTTTTTCATGCTCACAAGTTGCTTTTTGGGCCAGAAGAAGAGAAAGATCAGATGTAGAGGCAATGAGTTTGGGGGCCATTTCCAAAAGCATTACTCAGCCATTGCCTTTTAAGGCCCAAATCATCCAATTTTCTGGATATTTTGTGGCTGTTCCCCACAGGCCAGTCGTCAGTGAATTTATATCTGTGTCATTATGGCTATATTAGGATCTTGAAAGCTCTCAAGAAGAGTGTCAGCCGCCTTGGCCTCTCGAGCTGCCCTGCCTGCACTGCAGCAGTGACCAGCTGATGGTCAGCAGCGTGCAGCTCAAAGCCACAGCCTCGTCCAGCTGGGCATTTGGCAGCCACAGAGGTGGCTCACATACTCACAGACCCACACTCGCATACTTTCACTCAGCTACTCCCACGTTGCTGGTAAAACTGTCCGTGCTGTATGTAGTAGCCAGCTCTGTGAACCTCCGTGACCCTGTAATATGACCCTCACTAAAGGCTTCTGCCCTGGGTTTTGCTGAGTGAATGAGTGCAAGAGGCGCATAAATCACACATAAACCTTCTGGTAAATAGGCATTTAAAGCTCTTCTTGTTTAGTACCATCTTGCCTAAATTTTCTGTACTGGAACCACAGATTATAATATTTTATGTTTTCTTTCTGCCTTTTGTTTAGCTAGTTTATGGATTGAACACACTCTGAGCAACATGGGTGTGTAGGCAGGTTTTGAACCCAGAAATTATGGCCTGTCTAGTCTCATGGAAACACACTAGAGACTTTCTACCCTAGTTATGAAATTTGTTGACTCAAGCACACAAAAGAAACAGAATCAAACCGAAAGTCGTTTGAACCCAAGTGCATGTCAGATGGAATTTAAACCTGAAAGAGGGCATCTGCTAAAGCCCTTGATTTGTCCTTTATAAGCAAAAGGACAGAACAGTTTCTTTATTGAAAGTGGAGCTAAGAATAGCAGTCAGTTCTTCTGTCTTTAGCACAACAACACATGAAGAAAAAGAAAGGATTGCAAAATTAGAGAAACATGTAGAAACACAGCTGAAGTAGATGCTTTCCAGACATGGCAGTTGCAGATGGGAATTCCCAGCTAGTGGGACATCTCGGATAGGTGATCTTCTGGTTCCTGGTGATCAAGCTAGTTTGAGCTGTGCTATGGCTCATCTGGTCTGCTCTTTCTCTATTAGCAGACAGGACAAGCTGCATCTGCTGTATGTCTTTGTTGCAATAATGTCATTCAGCATCTCCCTCATGAAAAGAGGGGAGAGACTCCACCTGTCCATTATATATCTGAGTGGTGACTTTGTATCACAAGGTTCAGTAATGTCCAAAATATTTGTGAATACCAGACTACAATGCGGACAGCATGAAGAGGTACTTTTCAACATGCCACCAAAACCAACTCTGTTTTCCACCTTCGCTCTCCCATCTGGAAATGGTTCCTCATCTGTCCTAAATTGTTCGCTGTGGCAAAGAAAGAATAAAGCCATCATTCCTCCCCTCGCTCCTCCCTAAGCCTCCCCAGCAGCAAGCCACAGCCTCACAGACCTCTGCAGTTCACAGGGCTTCTGTCGGCTTTGCTGTGGCCCTCCCAGTGGCAGGAAAAGTGGGAGCAGGAGCTGCCTAAGTCTCCCCTGAAAATTCCTGCTTCCTGGAGCAGAAACATCTAGGGTCTAAGTCATATGAAAAATATGTGTAAAAACAGGATTAAGACACTTTTAAGTATTTTTAGAATCACTGAGGGTTGGAAAAGCAGAGAACACTTTTCACTGAAATGTGTCCTTGTAATTCATAAAAATACTGTGGATGCAAAACTTCTACACTCTGTAAACCAGGCTGAGGTGGTTTTTATGCTCCACTTCACTTTTTTTTTTTTTNTTCCTCTTCTAGATGGCGCCAGTGTCTCATTACTGAAACGGCTCCTTTCTCTCCATGTATCTTATTTTTATGTTTTTTATTTTAATGACTGCTTACGTAAAGGACTAAAATAGGTATTTGCCAAGACTCAGGTTTGCATCCTGTTCTGCTAACTTTTGCCAGTGGCTATTACTTTTCACACAGTCTTAACTTTATGGTGTGGAATATTTTCTACAGGTGTTCATGTTTTTAGTATATATTTTACACCTGTTTTATGCCTTATTATTGTTAAATGGAACATGCCGGTTAATGTGAAATACGAAAGAAGATTAATGATATTAGTCCGATTTGTCCATGCTCCTGGGCCCTCAGGGGAGCAGCCCCATAGGAGTAGACATTCTCTCAAAGCAGAATGAAGCCTGTGTGTGCTGAGGCATTGCAGTTCCTGTGTAAGGCAGAAATCAGGGGATCTGTGGTGTCCTTTCACATATAGCTAATGCAGTTCAGTTTGTCTTCTCTGTGTCACTGTAGTTTTAAACTCTTTACCACCTAATGCAGATTGGTTCTTCCTGCAGGATGCATGTCTCTGGTTAAAAAAAATGGGATTTTCCACACTCAGTTGTTTCAAGAAAAGCTGATGCCTTTTACTTTCAGATAAATCACACAAAGACTCGAGAAAAGGAGCTGTTATGTAAAAAGAGCTATTCCTTAAAGTAATGGTTTTTTGTTACAAGGGTGATGTCGCTTTCTAAAGTCCGGACCAACATTTTTTTGACTACCCACCCTGCCTAACAGATTTTTTTTATTATATTGCTCTGCTAGTCAAAATCCATACCTGTCACAAGGTTTTCTACAGCATGTGTCATCCAAAACCCCAAATGCCCTCAGTGGAACTGGGATTTTCTGACTTTTCTAGTAGGAATGTTGAAAGAAGAAGGAGGATTTTGCAGCATACCTGAAGGTTAATAGTAGTTTTTATCATTTTGATTTCCTTCAGGATTTCATTCCCCATTGGCAATCTTGAACTGAAAACATCTGTCTGTGACTCACTGCTTTGATGCTGAGATTTGTTTCAGCAGCCAGCAGCTGCCTGGGTGGCATGGGGAAGAGGTGGCCTTGCTGCAGCGGGTGTCTGTGACCTGGACCTGATGCTTTTCTGCCCAGCTTCTAGGATGGGTGTTGCTCTGCACCTTCAGTACCTCAGTACCTCAATACCACTGCCCTGGTAGTGCTGAGGGCCTGCTGTTTGTAGCCCTGCAGCCTGCATTTTACTTCCAGCTCTGCAACCTCTCCCCACAGCAGTTGTGGTAGCAGATTTCAGAGTTTTTGAAGTGGTGCCTTTCCCTTAGTTGTTTTTCATGCTCTTTTCGTTGTTTTGTACCTGCAAACCCAGACATGGTTATAATGGATTTTCACAGGAGACAATTACCACTAGCATGAGTCTGCCACCTTATTTCCCCTTTTTCCTT
Organism: Daphoenositta chrysoptera; assembly: GCA_013397915.1. Classification (NCBI taxonomy): domain Eukaryota; kingdom Metazoa; phylum Chordata; class Aves; order Passeriformes; genus Daphoenositta; species Daphoenositta chrysoptera. The sequence goes on from VZRO01003873.1 coordinate 4,300,910, forward strand.
ATCTCTCATTTTGTAGACTTTTGGTTTGAATCAGAGAAAACCAAAACGTAGTTTGTAGTAAAGTAGATAGAAATAATTTAATTACTCAATGAATATTATCCAGTAATTTACATGCAATGCTTGCACCTAAGAGGCAACCAGAGGAGGATGTTCATCTGGGTCTGCATCACTGCTCTTCCTGGTCTGACCGGTCACTCAGACAGTTTTCATTCTCTCCCTTCTCTCACCTGAGGTATTTTTTTGTTTCTTCCAAAAACAAACTTTCAGCATTAGAGTGGATGTCAGCCATCAGCTGCAAACCCTGCAAACAGAACTGTGTGTGCACCACTCCAAACATTCTTTGCACAACATAAGCACAAAGATGGCAGCCCTCTGCCATCCTGCAGTGACACTGTGGTGTCTCTAAAAATAGCCCACATGCTTCAACCATATGAAAGAACAAGACTCCTTGGTCTCTCTTTCAACATACATTAAAGGGAGAGAGAGCATACAAGTGTATATAAAAGCAAGTTTTGAGTTCAGACTAAAAAAGGCTTCATTGAGGAATTTTAATCCTAAAGCCACTTCAGTAAAAAAAAGCACTGTTGTTAATCCAGATGATTGCAAAGTGTCATATGAACCACTCTACATGTAAGAACTTGCTTTCTTCCTTTAACAGGAACTGGCAGGGACTTTGCTAACTCTGTAGATATAAATGGAGATCAAAGAATGCTCACACCCACAGATCACACATAATTCAGCAGATTACTGGAAAAGTTAAAAACCCCTTAATCAAATAGCAAATGGCAAAATTATATGACAAATAGGCATCCATTAAAAGACTGCAAGAACCAGCATGCCTGAAATTCTGCTCTCCCTACTCACACCAATTCTCCCTATTCAGACCAATTCACTTAGCAAGTAGATTGACACCTCTTTGAGAAGTAATTCCAAGTCAGTTTTTAGGTATTTTTAGTATTTCTATAACACAAATGCTCCTTTTTCGAAACACACAAGTGAGAAGTCTGACCTTTTCAAAGATGAACTGAAGCTTCACTGTGAACAGCTCTGGCTAATAGAGGCTTTGCCATCCCATGTCTTGAATTACATCAGATCTGTTAGGAGAAGCTAATAAAGTCAGCTACAAGAAGGGGCAAGAGGCTTGTGGCTAACAAATTATCCAATTTTATGTGAGGTATTTAAGCTTGTGGGCACTGTGGCTGCATGTGCTGGCATTCTGCCCATATTTACACTGGTACCACCCTGTCAGCAGTACCCCAGATCAAATCCTGCATCATTCCTGCATCATTCCATGCTGTCCAAGTGCTGCCACACACCAGAATAGCTGGGCTCTTCTCTTCTGCTGTCAAGGACAGATTTTCCCAGTAGGATATAGCTGGCACATCTGGCCTTGCTCAGACCTTGCACCACCCCTCAATGGTATCTCCTGCCTCAGTGCTGCCCCACTGCCAAGGGACTCAAATTTACCTCACAACAGGTATGTGCCTGAAGAGATTTTATGCTTGAGTAGCTGCTGTTTGCAGCCACAGCCTGTCCTGGCTTGAATGTGTGTCATCACCCTCCCAACATTTTGACAGAGACAGCACAGATAGACGGGCCTCTAGGGCACAGAGCATTGCAGCACATGGCCAGATTTAAAGAACAGATGGAGATAGAAAACCCAAACAACAGAATTGAAACCCTGATTTTGCCTTGGTGATTTCCCCTGGAATGTGGGTTGAGTGTACATGTGTCTGACTTCTCCCACAAGTTCCTCTTGGGCACACAGGGAAGGGTGCATCTTTCTTCGGGGAGCTTCACTGTGCCACGGAGTAGGGATTCAGTGAGATCTGTGGAGCTGTGGCCGTCAGAGGTTCTCTTGATGCTGCCTGTCTCCTGCTGCAGTGCCCTGGGCAGGCTCCCCTTGGGCACTCAGTGTGCCAGACTGCAGACCCAGGCTCGTGTGGCTGCTGCAGGGCTTTCTCAGGAGACTGCCCATCAGAGCCCTGGCTTTGCCTGCAGTGTCTGTGAGTAAGGAAGGAGAACAAATGTGTTGAGCCTGGCAGGGGAAGTGGAAATGAAATCTGTATTTCTCGACTGTGTGTGCCTTGCATCCTGACTTGTTGCCTTAGAGCTGCCAAACCCCACACCACTCCTTCATCACACCCAAGTATAAATCCCCAAGGATAGTTGTTCCCCTTCTCCCGTGGCCTAGGCATGTGGCCTGTCATGTCCACGGGTGCTCCTGAGTTGTGCTGCTTTTGTCTGAGGCTTGTAAACTCCTCCTGTGGAAGAAGGCCTTCAAGCCTTTACTCCATGCCAGAAGAAGCCCTCGGTGTGCTGGTGGTTTGTCTGTTTGTCTGCATTATCTCATGTCCACCTGCTCTTGTTCTCCCTTGTTCAGTGACAGGAGGAAGCCACCTTGGTGAAAACGTTTTCGTATGCTGAGGCACAATAGGAACTAATAGGAGTGGAATAAATCCTTCCCAGCAATTCCAAAATAAGTTAGGAATTAGAATTTTACACAGAAACTATCTACAATGTTGTTAGTAGATGCTGGCCAAGAGCACATTTGGTTTCTAGACAGGGGCAGCTTGGACTAAATTTACTTTCAAACATTAACATTATAAAGTTCTTCAGAAAGTGCATGATGGTAACAATCCCTTCCTAAAACCAAGAAAGAAGAAAGTGACAAAAGACAAGGTGAGGAAGGTTTGCATCCTTCAATCCAACATCTTTTCTGAGACATAAACAAGACATGTAATAGTTTCTAGGATATAGCACACTTACTGACCTGATCAGGAAAATGAGAGTTCCAAGATTAGCTGAGTAATCTAAAATCATTTTAGTATTTTTGTTACATTTTGTCAAAATTAACTACAGGTATAAATTATTTTCTTTTTCATTTCTGGTTCCTGTAGAGGGTGTTGAAGTACTTCTTAATGCAGTGTCTGCATATGCTTGTTTTGGTGGTTCATAAAACTGCAGATAAATTTAAATGTGTCTTCTGAAACCACAACTCTACTTTCAGTTCTTTGCTCAGGCTTGTTTTTCAGATTTTTTTTTTCCTCTGTCTACACAGAGATATTATTGAAATGGAGACCTGAAATGCAAGGAGCATTGTATTGATGAGGCCACCATTCACATTTTGGCCCTTTAAAATTAAACTACAACAGTCTAATTTCTTTGGAGCACTCCAGCTCTCCTGGACTATTCAGTTCAGGGGCTGCAGCATCCCTGGGATCCTTGAAGACTCTGTCGCTTCTGACAGTCAGGGATTTGTCACCTCTCAGATCATTCTTGGCATATCATCTCTCACCCACAGTAAACCCAGCAAAGCCCATCACTCTTCATTAGCACCTGGCAAGGGAAGAGAGCAAGCACAAAATGAACTTGGTGCACTTTGTGACATTGTCCTCAAGCCTTGGCTTGGGAGCTGACGTGCTGGGCACAGTGCAACCATTACTTGCTATAGAACAGTACCAGAGGGACTGTTTTAGGTGCCATATAATTTACCCATAGTTAGGAACCAGAAACACATACACTTGAAAAGAAAATACTGCATTTGAGAATCAGAGTCTCTGTGCCTTAACTAACACTTCTGTGTTTTGCGATTTTCATCTTCCTCGACACTTCAGGCAGGCGGTGCATTTACCAATGTACCACAGTGTGGGAAGGAAGCACTCTAAGTGAAATCTCTTTTATATATTTCCATAAATAGATGTATTTTAGCTGTTCCTTGGTATTTTCCAGACTTATTTTCTATATCTTTATGAAGATGGCTGCTTAGTAGAAGTTCCTTCCACAGGTAGGCTGGAAAGGCAAGATCTACAATGTGCCTCAAGCTTTACTTTCTTCTGGCATACAATCATAATGAGACAACAGCCCAAGCTTATTTCAAAATTATTAACCTTGCCTTTTATTCACTGTCACGGTTTTCTCACTGATGAAGCAATGATTTTAATTTGTATCAGAAATGAATGCATTTTGATTCACTTCAAAGAACCTTTCTTACTGCATAGGTAAGTAATTTTGCCTAAAAAAAAGACCCTTTCCTATTCCTCCATGCATGCACTAGACATCTGTAGTTTTAGCTTGCTGAGTGCTTAGATCAAAGTCCTTAAACCATTTTCTGAAGGCTTTTTGTTGCTTTTGCTAATAAGTTGCCAAGAACAACCAGTCTTAAAACAAAAAACATCCAAATGAATTTCAGTAGATAAAGGTTTGGTTTAGTATAGGTAGTCCAGCTCCTCATCAGATGCACTGTAAAATAACTCAGGCTGTTCCTTCAGCTTATTTTGGAAGTTTTACAGTAGTTTATATAAGAAAGCCATCTGCATCTAGTAAACTTGGTTTTGTGCACATACTCTGCTTAGTGAAGTATCACTGCCTCACCTGCCAGAGGTACAGTCACAAAGATGAGACATCAAAGTATCTATTCAAGACTTTCTATGGAGTCAAAATGAAGGTTACACTAATAGAACACCCGGTCTTTTGGACAGGAGAACCACAGATGGGTGTGTTGTAAGACGAGGCATCATTTTCCTTTGTGCACATTTTGCTTGTACTTCTGCAATGCTTTGCTCACCCCTGCTGCATAGTTTACCTTGGCTCAGGCAAATAATTCTTTAATCAGGCTTCAAGCAGCACCCTATGCCAATAGACAAATGCATCACCAGGAACAAAGTACCAACAGGCACCTTTTGTATTAACTGGAATATTTTTTATCAGTATTCTGATATTGTTGTTTTCTCTGCTGCAGAGAATCAAAAAAGTTCATAGCCCTGACAGTGTTCTCTGCATATTTGTTACACTGGGGGAAAAGGGAATAGGGGCTCACTGGCTAATTCATTCATCATCATGGATTTGAGGTACAAGTTAGTAATGTCTCCCAAAAAAGCAACTCCTTTGGCAGTCTCTCTTCTCCTGGACATCTCCACTTAGGTTTTTCTCTCTTTTGCCTTTAATGGGCAATCTTTCAAGTCCTGTAACTGCTGAATCAGTATGCATGCCTGCCAAGTGGCAGTGGTTTTGTAAAATCTCCTTGTAATCTACTCCATGGACAAGATATTTACATTAAAAGTAGGAATGCCCAGTTCATTGCAAGTAGTGTTGGTGCCTTTGCATGGCAGGCAATTATTAGTATATTTTTCAATGTCTTTTCCCTGCTTTGGGAGCCACCCTAAATTGTTTTTGCAGCCAAGGAGCCTCTCCCTCAATTCAGACCTCTCTGTTTTCTTATAAACTCATTTTTTATTTTCTCAGAAATCTGCTGTTTCCCAACCAGATTGTGCCTCAGCTCTTGTCCTGTATCTTTGGATTACCAGAGAAGACGAGTCTGCTCTGATAGGTTTTAGTCATTCCTATTTTTCAGCTCACTTCCCAGACCTATTGCAATTCCCATGGTTCTGGCTATATTAATAAGTGTACTGAACCATCCTCTCACATTTAGCTGGACTGTCCCCATGCACATTGCAAAACTTTGACTGCTTTAGTCTTTAAGACCCTCTGTTTTCGAAATGAACCATCGTAATGACCCTGGTAATTTCCAAAACATATATGGAAATTGGAAGACCCCAGGCTGGCACTCCCAGTAGCAGATTGTTTTAACCATTTAGCACTCTAGACCATCTGGGAACATTTCTGACATCTGAGAAAATCTCTGGGCACGTATCATTTCATTCTTCTAATTGTAGCCTGCATGTCTTAAAATAGCTGTTTCATAAACTCTTGCTCTTCCTAGAAATATCCATTTATGAGATTTCCCAATGGGGGGTTTTCCAGAAATAACATCTAAGCTTAGCATTTTTTCTACTGCAAATGCTACTAGTGTTTACTGTTCATCTCAAATCTTAAATACACTGAATCATTGGTAATTGCTGCCAGAACCTCCTCACCTCTGTTTGAGGAGATCCCAGGAACAGCTTTCAGTGGACACAGCACACTGATAACCCTGTTGACAGTCTTCCCCTGCCTGAGGATATTTCTTTGCTCACTGTATTCCCCTGGTGTACCCAGTCCTGTCGATCTGTTGCAGACTTTCTTTTGTATCCTTCCTACAACTGGACGAAATCTGTTAACAAATCTATTCTTTCCTTTGTTTCTTGATTTAGGAGGTCACCCTCAGCAATTTACATACCTTGGGTCTTGTCCTCCTGGGGGGCTGAATTTTGCCCATGCAGCAATTGGATGCTCAAACCCAAGACAACCTTCAAAGGACCTGACACCTAATGAATTAAGCTGGGCACCAAAGACCTCATTCTCTCCCAGACACTATTTTGAATTATAGTATTCAAGGTTCCAGCAAATCCAGCTTTTTTCTGGGAGAGAAACAAGCATTTGCAATCTCAATATTCTTTCATAGCTGTGTTAGCAACAATCCACCTCATTCTCTTGCTGTCCGCATTTTATTAATACTTTTCCAAGTACAAGCAGGCATCATTGCCAAGAACAAACCATGATTCCTACAAGACAATTCCTTGTCTCTGTCAGTTCAGGTCTTAGTGTTGATCTGTGTGCTTTGCTCTTCAGCCTGTCTTTATCTATTGATTAGTGATGCCACTGGGAGAGATCTCTGCCCACCTTCTGAGCCTTTCCAGTCACGGTCTGACAAGTACTAAGTATGTCTGAGTTAGTCATCTTGTGCTATTAAAATTTAAAAAAAAAAAATCCACCCTTTCCCCTTGATTCCTTTTAGCTCTTCCTGTGCTTCAAGAAGCCCCCTTACAGCCTTTCAGTTAAATCTTCAGCCTTAAAACCTTCCCTTTTTTTGCCATGGAGTTTTAATGTCACTTAGGAAGGCATTTCATTTGTAGTATGGCCCAAGTGTGGCCTACTAGCTGGCATACTGGATTCTATAAAAACACATTCTCCTGCACCAGACATAAACTTTCAAGGTTAAAATTAATCCCCCGGTCTTTAATTTGATGAATTAAGTCCTTTATTAAGTCCTTAAATAACTCTTTCAGGAGTAACTTAATACTGAAATATTTCTACCTTACAGTGGAAACCACAAGAAGATGAATCTTTTCCCAGGGGTGCCCTGATATTGCTGTATTTCCCTTACTAATCAGAATGAAGTAGCTGCCATCACTCCCTTCCCTCTCCTAAGTCTTTTACATCAGAATTAAGCTGCTTGCATAAGGTTAACCCTCGGGAGGCAGAGATACCCATGGAAGGGAGGAAAGGCTGTAGCAGTGGCCAGTTTGATCATCACCCATATAAATAACTGAGCTCATAGCAGAGGCTTGCTTGCCAAGTGAACCTCAAAGTGCATCTGAACCAGCTTCTAGGAAATACTGGAGAGGTGTTGGTACTTGTGACCTATGTTCAGCAGGATGCTGAGTATCAGGATGTCCCTGGCTGTACTGTCCAAAAGGCTCCTGGTTCATTGTGCAAAGCTAAGAAGAGGCAGAGATGTAATTCCAGGTGGGGGGAGATAGTCAGTAGGGGCCGATGGCTGCACAGGGACTGGCTGGGCATTGGTCAAGAGGTGGTAAGTAAATGTTTTATGTATCATTTTATTACTTTCTCATTTTTTATCGCCCTTTTCATTAAAATTGCTATTAGTTTTAGTACTATATTTAACTTTATTTAAATTATTATACTGTTTTTATCTCAGCCAACAACATCATGGTTAAATCACACCACCATATTACATTATTTTCTGGTATATTATTGTTATTAAATAATATTACTTAATTCTATCACAGAACAGTTGCAGGCACCTCTGGATACTGTCTAGTTCAGTCACTCTGCCTCAGCTGGATTAGATTACCTAAGACTTCATGAAGGAAAAATATTAGCATATAATGACTTAAAGTGGAAGAGCAATTTGGTAGTCGTGACCCTGATGTGCAGGAATTTACAGCATTTTCAGGATCAAAAGAAGCAAGAATGCTCAAAGAAGCAACAACCGCCTTACAGCTTTTAAATTTTGCAAAGGGGAGCTATATAAAGGAGAGGGTGCCTATTAAGAAAGTGTTTACAAGGGCACTGAATCTCTGCACACTACTTTAGTACCAGGTATGAGTACCATAGTGGAGGAAAAATGCAAATGCTTTCCGCTAATCAAAAAAGATTTGAGAAAGCACAGAAGCAAGGGAGCATAGATAGACACCATTGAAAGGAATCCTGTTACAGACAAGAAGACTTCCTTTGAGAAGCTGAAGTTGTGCCCAAATAGGGTGAATGGGAAGGTCTGTTTGCTGTAATTAAGTGCAAAAGTGTAGCAAGGCAGGCCAAGGAACTTCCTCCTAAACATCTCCTCCTTCCAAATTCAAATAATCTAGGGAATTATTTCCTAAAATCAATTAATAAATCCGAAAACCAGATCAGGAGCAGAAAGCCTGTCAGGGGTTTGTTCCAGTAGCTTAATGATTGGACTGTGAAACATGCAGGGAAGAAAAAGCCACAGACAGAAAAAAAAAAAAGTATTCATACTTCTTGGATCTATCCACTGAAGAAGAGTCTGGATAGCCCTTCTTGCAGAGAATGTATCAGTGGACATGTCCCAATTTTAACTAAAAGTGTCTTGGAACAAGCAGACAGTGTTAACATTAATGAGTCCCCATTACTTGATGGTTTTTATCCGAAGTGCACCCAAAAAGCTCCAGGCACAAAGTGCTGCATTTCTCACTGTAATGTATAACGTTGCACTTAGAGCTGTCTTACTACCAAAGGAATGGAAGAGAGTTAATTTGAAAAACTAAGGTACTAATTTGGAAACCTGGCATGTGTACTGGGCAAATTACTAGTAATGCTCTTAAAAAACCACAGAGAATTAGTGGATAGATGCATAAACCAGACAGTGTGAGGAAGAACTTTTTTCTACTGAGGAAGAAATTTTAGAGTGGTAAATTGTGTCACAAAATATATATTGAGTTCCTCTGAATGAAAATTATGAAAAAAAAGGAGGTCTGGATTCAGCGTATCTGATGATGTCTAAAGAATACTGAAGAATCTAAATGTAAGCCTTTAAGCAGTTAAGCAGCTAGTGCATAGAAGGGAAGGTCCTTGTGTTGATAATCAGGAGGAAGGGTAGAAGTAAATAGTAATTTCTTAGGGCAAAAAGGGGGTTGCTACTGGTGTGTTCCAGAAGACTTTGCTGGGACTTAACTGTTCCGCATAATAAAATAACCTAGAAAAGAAGGTAAAAGGTGAGGAGAAAAAATTTGAAGATGATATGCAGAATACTTTGCTATTCTGCAGAATAGAAAAGACAAGGATTGACTTTGAAGAGCTGCAAAAGCACCATGTGAGTATGAATAACAGAGCAATTAAATGACACATGAAATTTAGTAAAGACAGATGCAAAGTGATGCACATCAGAAGCCTCCATGTTTGGCAGTTTTACTTTTATCCCTAAGATGGGGGGCTCTGGGCTCATGTCTGCCTCTCAAACACAAAAGTTCATTGTATGAAGACCTGGGTGTTCAGGAGCAGACAAAAACCCCAAGTTACTGCATCACTGGGTAAATCCAGAGTTTTTAACATTCTGTGCAGCATCAAGTGACCCTGCTCAATGATTATCAATTCCAAAAAGGTTTACAGTTAAAAATGACCAAGGTGAGCAACCTGGCTTCTATACATGGAATGAATGTGTAGGCTGGGACCCTCCAGCCTGCCATGGAGATGACATGGAGTTGTGTCAAAGGTCTACAACCTGGAAGGGGTGATTAAAAACTAACTGTACTGACATCAAATTTGGAAATAAAATCTTTCAGCTATGTTAATGCCAGAAAGATGCATGCTTTCTTTCAAATGCACCATGATTTTCTGTATGGGCTCAAGGGGCCCAAAAATAATTCAGAATAAAGAAATTGTCCATGCTAAAAATAATTGCAAGGTGGAAGAATACTAAGGGGAAGTAGTATATAAGTTTGCCTGTACTTCTCTGTCACGCACACGGAAGACTGGATGCTGCTCTAGGTATATCCTCATTCTGAACCAGCCAATGTTTTCATCATATGTAGGAAGGAAAAAATTTTTCCTGTCCTTTTTCAGTGGAAGAAGCAGGAGTCTCAAAGAAAGGTGACAGCCAGCAGGTTCAATAAAAATGAAAGAATGTGATATCATGCAGTTAGTTCTAATGTACATATATGTGTCTAATGGATGTGATCTAATTCTGCAGCACTTATTTTCCATGATATATACTTATTCAAAGGAATTCTTCTGTGCCAGATGTTGGGTTGCCAAAGGCTGACAATCATTGAGGGAAAACCCATCAAGGGTTATTAAAACTCCAGACTGTTGTCCTGCGGCAAGTCTTTAAGCAAGAATTGTAGACAGCTGAAAGACCGTTCTTGGGAAACATCGCTACATACTTGTTTTTTATTGAACTGCTCAACAGGCATCCTTGATTTGTCCCTGTCACAATCAGGGTGCCAGGCAAAGTAAGCATCTTGACTGATTTCGTGTGGCCTTTCTTGACATCTGACTTTCTCTTGCAATGATGTGAAGAACGTGTGTGTACATCCATAGGTTTGATCTTCCAAAACCTGGTCTTCAGGATAAAGCTTTCTTTTTCTTCTTTTTTTTTTTTAAGTCAGCTGGCAGCAGTATGTTGGATATATCATCTCTTTTATTTTCATCTCTGATACCAGAAAGAGCTTTTTCCCAGGCACACACAAATGTCTGATATACAAGACTAATTCTTACTGTATAGCTTATCATTCTGCATGGTTTAAATAAGGCTACTATTGTGCACTATCGAAGGCAGTCACTGCTTTCTAGCTACAGTCTCTGCTCTTGCTGGTGAACACAAGCATGGCCTGATGGTCACCCAGAAGTGACTTAATGCATATGGACCAGCTCTTCGTCACTACTTTGATTTCTTTTTTCCTTCCATTGAATAGTTGCATAAAGGGAAGCAATATATTTATGTTTCTATATCTGTGGCCTGAAGACATTGTATATTGTATCTCAAGAAAAAGCCAAACATAATTTGGATGGTATCTTTATAAATGTGAATCCTAGCTGTGGCTAAGATTTCTTGTCCTAAAGCAAAGGAAGATTTAATTTAAAAATATTTAAAACTGTGTTAGGTTTACGACAGTTTGCCATTTCAAATAGAAAAGAACCTCTCTTGCCCATTTGCTAACTCTTGACATAGCAAAATTGTGCTTTCATCTTTTGGATAATTCCAGCACTTTATTCTTACAATTCCCGTTCTAATATGTGTCAGCAATACAAGTGATGGATCTATGCACTAGAGAGATGAAAAATGAACAGAAAACATCCCTAAAGTGGGAGCACTCAGTTTCCTCAGCCAATTTGCTTACACCAGCAGATGTTTTCAGTATTGCCTGTCAAAGAGAAGCAGAATTTTCCAGTGTTATATCGGGTGGATATTGTACATGATGCTGCTTTGCAGACGTGCAAGCAGAGGATATTAGACCTAGGAATTTTGCTTGACAAAAGGCAATGTTTCTGATACGTAGAAACTACTCCATTACCTACATAGGCTATAGTGGCCATGCTTAATTATTAAAAAAGAAAGAAAGACATGATACTGTAGGCAAATTAGAAGATTTGGTTTATTTGCCAAAATTGTCTTTGATTAGTGGTGAAATGAAAGGTTTAAATTATAATGTAATGATGCTAATACAATATAAGTGCTGATACAAATTTGCTAGAAGTAATTTAGCTAGCTCATAGGAATTATACTTCCTATTCTACTGAACGCACTTAGGAGATACTTATGAAATTAAAATGTAGAATGGAGTAAATGAAGTGCAAAAGACATATTAAAGGTCTTGTTCTTTGGAGCTTTCCTCAGTGATGCTTTTTGGAGTCTGCATCATGTAGTTTTATCAAGTCATTATCAGATACAAAAGCTAAGTGGCTGCCTTGATTTTAAAGCATATTATCTTCATCTTGTTTCCTCTTAACATCAGCCTTTGACTTTCTGTAGTAACTTTAGTGTCACAAATCGACCCAGCAAAGTCTGAGCATCTCCAGCAGATGTGATGGGCCTCAGTCCCACTCTAGTCCTGTGCATGAGTACTAGTGAATGGAGCAAAAAAGAAAAATTACATTGCTCAGCACTGAGAAATGCAAAACATCAGTTTGTCAGTCAGAGACATAGTTTGCACTGGTAAGAGCTTTCCTTAGCCCAGCAGGGTGCCACATACATCCCACGAGTGGGTCATAGATCCCAGAAGATTTAGGAGGGGACCTCTAGGTTTACTGGATATCTTCTCTTTCTGCTTGGCAAGTGATGTTCTGATCATAGGGAAATCGGTCGAGTTCATGAGAGATTCCTGCAGCAGCAGCCCTTGTCTGATACATACGAGGGTCTCACTGGGAGAAAGCATGAGATCTGTGTGACAAAAGCCCTGAAATTGCATCTGAACTGGAAATCTACTGACAGCCTGCTGTGTGTTTTGCTCATGTCTCTCAGCCAGGCAAGATGTTGTTAAAACCAGTCTAGCATGTGGAAAGCAAGAGTGAGGATATATGTTCCAGCCAAACACAGCTCTCACCTGGGAATCCAGGATCAGCCTTGTTGCCAGCAGAGTACAGCATGACACCATGGAAAAGGGATGGTAACTGAAGATGTCACCAGCAGGGCAGACTACACAGACCTTTCCCATGGAACCATTTCATCTGCCTGGGGATATGGCTTATATGGTGTTGCAACACAGATTCAAAACCTGAGGGAGCTGAGTGGGCAGATGTTTTGGCCAATGTCCCCACTTTAGAGTGGCTTCTGCTTTGCAGCCCTGAAAGTGTGTTAGCTGAGCTAACAAGAAGCCTGAGTAGAGAGGAGGAGACTGTGTATAAACTGTACTAACACTCAGTCCCCCTGTGGCTCCTCCTTGTCCTAGAATTAGCTATACCAAAGCTTCGTGTACCTGGTTCTGTAAAGTTCCAAGATGAGCTAATTGTGGCACAGACAGTGAGTCCTGCTGCAGCTAACTAGGGCTAGAAAGAGTACGTTTTCATTGTGTCATCCTCTTTAACGAGAAATAAAATTTCAGCTAATGCAGGAGATCCTGGGCAAGAGAAAGCTTTATTACATATAAAAACTTCTCTACTTTCCACCCAGTCTATTATGTGAAAAATGAGTCGTATTTTTGAAAGTGGCTGGTAAGAAAAGTTGTGGCTGAGGGACTGTGAGTACAAAAGGAAGCAGATGGATGGGTGTTGGAACATGCTGAACAAACAGCTTACTTCATTTTGTTTATTCTCTTCTAAATGATCAGTCCTTGGGTGTTGAGAAAGTTGCATAAAACTAAAACCATTGTGCTAATTCTTCTCTGGTGGCATGCTCTGTACTTCCAGAGAATTACAGCTTTGGTCTTGTAGCAACAGCAACAAAGTGGAAGAAACATCTCTGCCAAACAAAACCGAATGAATCTCTTTATTTCTTCTTCCAGCAAAAGACCAGTCAGCCTCTGCTCAGCTTCTCCACATTGCACTGAGGACTCTGAAAGCAAAACATGAGGTAGTTTAATCATCACTGTAAAACCCTATGCAAGATGGCCTGACTATCACCCAGTTGTGTAGCCAGCCCATGTCAGGCTGCTCAGAGCTGCCCAGACTGGTCCCAAACACTGCTTGAGCTGGTGAACAAGGTCAGCTGATGACAACCAACCACAAAGAGTGGTGCTGATATTGGAAATGATCTAACTAATTTTAAATTAGTTGTTTTAATTATTCATAAGCAGTGCCCACTTCTAGCCAGCCCAAGTTAAGTTTCTTTTTCACAGACTCTTATTGTTACTTTGATCATTAAATCACCAAAACCTGAAGTTTGCTAAACTTACCCTGGTACGCTTCAATAAACAAAGCCTGAGGGAGTTGAAGATTGGATATCTGGGATCTTAAATTTATGGCCCTTCAAGGACATGTTTGAGTAACCAGAAGATACAGAGGAGATTACAGCCTGGAGAGTTGGAGATTCCCTGTCTGAAAAAAAGGATGTTAAGAGGGATGAAAAAAATGTGGACTCATTACCATGAGGAGTGAGAGATCAATAATCAATTGACGATATAATACTAATTAATAAAGAAAATTATGAAACTTAGAACCAATGAGCATTTATGTTTTGTTAACTAAAAGTATCTAAATATATAAATAAATAAGTGAAAATTCTTGAAGGGGGTGCATGTGGCTGGAATGATTTGTTACACATCCTGGCCCAAATAAAGTAATGCCTAACTCGCTAGCTCCTATAAGATAGTGTTGGAGGGTTTAATCTATCCAGAAAATTTCAGTGACACTGAAGTGCCTCTGGGCTTGGTGCCTGAGCACATCAAGCAGAAGAGCTCACTCTGGGCTTCTCTTGTCTTCTGCAAAGAAACCCAAAGTTCACAGAAACACAAAAATGGGTCAGGTTGGAAGGGTCCACAGTGGGACATCTGGTCCAACCTCCCTGATCAAGCAGGGTTGTCCTAGAGCACACTGCACAGGATTGCATCCAGATGGTTCTTGATTATCTCCAATAAAGGAGACTGCACAACCTCTCTGGACAATCTGTTTTAGTGCATGGTCACTTGCAAAGTAAAGAAATTCTTCCTCATGTTCACGTGGAACTTCCTGTGCATTGGTTTCTGCCCATTGTCTCTTGTCCCATTGCTTGGCACCACTGAGAAGATCCTGGCTCCATCCTCTTGGCATCATCCCTTCAGACACTTCTATGCATTGATGAGGTCCCCTCTCAGCTGTCTTTTCTCAAGGCTGAACAGGCCCAGCTCCCTCAGCCTTTCCTCATAGGAGAGATGCTCTGGTCCCTTAATTATCTTTGTCACCCTATGCTGGACCTGCTCCAGGAGCTCCCTGTCTCTTGTGCTGAGGAGCCAGAACTGGACACAGCACTCCGGACACAGCCTCAGCAGGGCTGAGCAGAGCAGCAGGATCACCTCCCTTGACCTGCTGGCAGTGCTCTTCCTAATGCATCCTAGGATTCCGTAGGCCTTCTTGGCCTCCAGCACACTTCTGGCTCATGGGCAGCTTGTTTTCCACCATGATTTAAATGTCTAAGGTAAAGGGAAATGATTGCATGAATCAGCTCAGCATGGCAACTTCCCAGAGAGCAGCAGGTTGGGATGTGTGGGTGATGGATTTCCCTTAGCACTGAACCATCCCTATCCTGTAAGGGTGGAGGACCCTGCCACCTCAGAACTTACCCGTACCTCTCCCACTTGTGTCACCACCACAGCCAGCCTTGCTTAGACAGTTTTGTTTTCAGTATATGTCTGTCAAGAGGGTTTCATGAAATCATGTCACAAAAACATGTGGCCTGTGACCAAGACTAATTACAAAAGAAATATGTCATCCTAGCAATTTTCAAGGCTAGAAATTTCATTTATAAATGGACCTTTTTTTTTTCAATGGCCCATCACAGACACATGGATATTTTCCTGAAACTCCAAGCAAAAAAAACCAAAAACGGGACAAAAGGTCATGTTATGATCTCTTTTAAAATCACATCTATAGATAATTTTATATGCCATTAAAAACATCAAACTTAAATAATCAAGCTTAAAAAACATCAAACAGCACAAAACAAACCATTTCCCAAAGTCAGGAGAACAGAAAATGTGTCTACTGAGATCTAATCCCATCTGAGTTTTATCTGAAGAAACATCATTAAAATCCAGACCAAGGACAAAAATTGAAACTTACTTATTGTGTTGGCAGCAGCCAATGCCTGGAGGAAGAACTTCCCACATGCTCCAGGGAGAGGGACCTCTGCCAGGTGGAACCCATCAGCCTCAGATGACAAAAGCAGGGGACTTGTGTCCCACATTGTGCAGAGAAGCACATTGTGGTCTCTCGTAAAGTTTTTGCTAACTATCATTGATGAGTACATTGACATGAAAGTGGACTTGGTGGTGGTGGGTTATGTGGAAGGACTTGCAGGTTGTATCTTACAGTGGTGTTTGGCCACTGGATGTAAGAAACAGAGCACCTACATCTGGGCATTCTGATGTTAGAATGTTGTCACTGGATTTTATCCAGCTCTTGGGTCAGGGATATCGTGGAAGAGTCATTAGAGAGAGAAAAAAGAAAGCTTGTTTTGCTTTGAGTTTCTATATTTGTACAGAAGGCGAGTTCTGCAGAACTCTCAGGATTCACAGAACATTTAATATGTTGTAAACACAGACCAAAACACAGCACTGTGTGCGTGCATGCATACATGTGCCAAATACAATTAACAAGTCTTTGGGAGACCAAATCTTAAGACAGAGTTGTGTAACTAGATTCATTGCCAAATCCTTCAAATTCTGCACTTTCATTATCCTGCCAGTGTGCAATCCTGTAATGTCTAACACACAAACCAGAAATAATAACACAAGCAGAAAGCAACTTCGGCACCATGGTGATTGGTAGGTAGAGAAATGGGTGCAAAAAGGTTTTGAAAGGTACATTACACGGAGAAGACAGAATATACCTGACATGCTGACAAACTTGTACATGTTAGATCTGAAATGCTTTTAGCTAGCTGAAGGAAAAAGAGAAAAAGAGTTGTTGTTTTTTTCCAGTCACGGTTTCTTGAGTCTGTCTTCTTTAGGTTTTAATCCAAAAAGGCAATGGAGATGGAGACCTTAGAACGTGTTTGGTGTTTTGTCCTGCTCCAGTTCAGTCTTTTCAGAATCAAGGATTGGATCGATTATTCTCTGGGAAGAGCATTAATGCTCCAAGTTACCATCATCTCCAAAGCATTTGGAGACAATCAAATTTTCCCAAGGCCCACAGCCACCCTTGAGGAAGCTGGCAAAAACATTACCAGTTTTAGTGCTTCATATTTAAAAAAGAACCGTTTATTTTACTTAAAGACAGCACTAGATGTCTTTTTCCATTCCAGCTATATATTAACACTCCTGCACTATCAACAGTATTTTAATGAGGAACTGCAAACAAATAAGAAAGGACCACAGGCAATTAAAAAAGATGTCATTACTAATGTTGCAAAAGAAACAGCTTGAAAACCATCTGGGCTTTTCCTTTCTGTATAATTCCTTTTAAAATTGCCCTGGCTTCTTCCCCCTTCTTCATGCAGCTGTCACTTTCATCTTCCCATCCATCCAGCCTTATGGCTGACAGCAGTTGAGCTACTAACATTGGATGCTGTTTTTTTCTGGATTGCACAGAAAATGAATGTAGGCTTGTAATTTTGGTCTCTGGAAATAGATATGTGTTAGTAGGCTAAGCTGCCGTGTTGAAGTCATGCAGTGCTAAAATCTTCAGTGGAGGTAATCCCTTCTGTTTGTTTGACAGATCCATTTTTACCAAAAATCTTTTGGCATGAAAAAAAGTGAAACTCTGCCACTAGAAGTTTGTGCCTCCAGACAGCAAAACATTGACTGAGCAACTGGAAAAATATGCAGGCTCCTTCAGCTGGGTTGCCTGGGAGACCTGGTATCTCACCCCAGCACTCCTGGTGCTGGGGATTTCCATGTCTCCATGCACAGTCCTTGTGTCTGTGAGGCGCTGGAGCTGCTGTGCAAGAGTGTCCATGCTCTGTGAGCTGATGAACTTTCAGGACTCTGTTGGGCTGTGTGCATCCAGCAAGACCCATGTGGGTTTCAGGTGCTCTCGGCCCCTCTGCTGAGGTGTGGAGCAGATGAAACTGCCCAGTGAGACTGCAGTGCTGGAGGGATGCACCAGAAAAGGGGGTAGGGATGGACCATTCTGAGACAGCCCTTCACCTGACTTTAGGGTGGCGCAGTACTGCTGGAGGGGGAGGCCTGGCCTATGGAGCACATGATGGTGTGATGTATATTTGGGATGTCCAAGGTGTCCTATACAGCGAGTGAGGTACACAGGCCCCTTGACTGGCACCCCTAGCAGGTAGTGCTCAGCCCAAAAGGACACTTGAACTAGCCTATAGAAAGGTGAAGGAAAAGGTGAAAGAGAGTCTAAATTTTTGCTTCTACTTAGCCTGGAGTACTTATTTCAGACCCAAAATCTGGCTTCTTCACACCTTTGGAGCCTTCCTCTGTGGGCAGTAAGCCTGTGCAGGGCTGGTGGGTGTGTGGTTTTATGAGGAAGGGGAAAGAATAGTATGAGCAACACCCTCCTGCATTTCTGTCTTGAAACTGGGCTGTTGTGGAGCCAGAAATGCAAAAGGGAACAGAAACAGAGGCAGGATGGAGACTAACTGCAGCCCAGAGGGGTCGTTTGCACCCTACTGTATCCTTGAACATCTATGCATTTTAGGGACTCAAAATTCAGAAAGAGTCTAGGCTCTTAACTGATGTTGAATATGTGAAATGCACGTAGCATCTTGTGATGAAAGTCTTTGATTCTTCATGATATTCTGAGATGTCTTCTCCAGAATTACTGAAGTTTTTATTAGTAAGAAATGTAATAAACTCCCCTCGGAAGCTGAGTCATACAGTGAATGTTTCTAAAAAATTCCAAGCAGTCACTCCGGATCTAGCTCATCAGGTGCAGGGTGAGTTGGCAGCCAACCTCATTTATTCAAAGCCAGGCTAAAAGCAAAACATAGAATTACTTTATAAAAGGGAGGAAGCAGTACTCTCCAGAAAGCAGGTCGTTTAAGAAGGTGAATGTAGGAAATTACCCAGGCAATGAAGATATTCATATCACATGGTGAAAAAGATGTTCTCAAAATATCTCAGGAAAATAAAATGTGATCAATGTCTTACCTTTTCTGCGTGTTTCAGTCTCTGATCCTGTATCTGAGAACAGGCTGCCTGTCAGTCCCAAAGTGATTATCGCCACATGCCTTGTGATGGGGATGTCATCAGACTGCTACTGCAATGCCTAAATTAGTCTCTGCCAATTGCAGATAAGATGCAGTCTGAGTTACTGGGGCATTGCCCAAGTGAAGACCGAGGCCAGAGCTGCCTTTTGGCAGTGGCCTCACTGGCTGAAGCGGCCGCAGTCCCTGATGCATGTCATGGCTCTTTCCCAAAGGACTCTGTCCACAGAGCTGCTCACAGGATCATTTCCACCCTGCTTTAGTCCATGTGAGCTGGCTGAGAAGATACGTCCTGTGTCAGGTGCTGATGGTACCTGCCTCAACAGCTGGGGGTGTTAGGGAGAACTTATGAGCCACTCTGCAGGCAGACCTTGGCAGACAGGGAAACAGCTGGGACAGTAACCAAAGCAACCAGCACAACCACAGCTGGAAGAGGACACTTATCCATGGGCTTAGGTGCCACAAGAGTTGGCAAACAGTGGTTTCAAGAAGGTCCTAATTCATTGTCACACTGCACCTTGAAAATTCACTTGATGTGGATCTCTACTGTGAAGCTTTTTAAGTTGACTTTGCTCTGTCAATTCAAACACAGGCAAATGTCAAAAACCACTTTTTGTGCTCACCTTGGAGACCAGAAGAGTTAGACTAGTTCTTAGCTAATGTGGTTTTCTATGTCCCTTTTCAGCTCCATCCTAAAAAAGAGGACCCACTGAGCTGCTTGTGGGTCTAGGGATTTGTGAGCTCTGGTGACACGAGTCTTTGCAGCCACTGCACGTTGCCACCATGACCCCACATGGGAGCACACCCAAAGCACTATTTTGGCTGTGCTCAAGTTTACATATACAAGTGACAAATAGAGGGCAGATTACAATCTTTATCCAAAGCACTTTGGGGTGTAGATAACTACAAGCGTGGGTGGCAAGCAGGTTGGGTTTTTTTGGAGACTCTCCATGTGCTGTGCTAAGCAGCCACGTGTGGCCTCCTGACCTGCTGCTGATATGAAATACAGCACAGCAACCAGAAAGCACTTGAATGTGTCTGGTCCACCTGCATGTGCTGACAGCACACAACACAAACAATCAAGCTTTTACTGATGCCTTAGGTTTTAACTCTTATATTTTTCAAGTCTTGTGTTGCCTGGTGTGTAACTCTGAGGTGTCTTGTAGCCTGTTAGCTGCTGTTCTCTCATGCCAAGATAGACAACAAAACCTCTCTGGGATTGCTCTCCAAGGACACCCAGACTGTCCTAGGCCCAAAAGCCTCTAAAGGGGGGCAAGCTGAGGGGAAATTACATCATTAGTTAAAGTTTTAATTGGCGAATTTATGCTGATATGCAAATGACCCAAACCCATAAAGGTGTGGGGAACTCGTGACTTGTCGTCCATCTTGTGGTCCATTTTTGGATGTAGCCTTTGGCCTGCCCACAGTGTACCTTTGAAGGCCTTTCAAATAATACCTGCCTTTATTCCCTTATTCCTGTCTAGTCTCTGTTTCTAGCCACACAAGGCATCATTACACCAATAGTGTGTATAGAAACCTATTTCTCAGCAGCAGTGGGCTCAGAACACCCATCTGTGCAGTCAGCACTGCTCCACTAAGAAACTTAAGAGAGAGTAAGGCATTCACTGCAGCCGTTTGCTCATGGCTTAACAGAGCTATATCTGTTCCTATAAAAATTCTAGGAAAATTAGTCCCTCAGCTTATTAACTCAGCCTTGAATTATGAGTTGAATGAGGTTATGCACCAAATCCCTGCAGACTGTTGACAATTTTGTTATTTATGTTTTCTGGGAAGTAATCAAAACAAATATCCTCTCCCTAATTCCAAGAACATCTTTAATGATTCATGCAAAGATTATATGGGCATTTCCTCTTAATATTTTGAGCAACTGTGACGAGTGAAAGCACATATATAGAAGTGTGGGCCCAAACACAGAAATTCATAACGCTTTTCAACATGCCATGTAGCTGTAGAGCCTCTTTCATCAGGTGAAGGTAATGAAAGATTGCCCTGTGATTGCCAGCACCAGTCCTTGAGGTGAGAACATTTCTCTTTTAAAAATATGTAAAAACTTTTAATCAGGATTTACTTCCCTTTACCCTGCTCATGGCTTTTCTTCGGCTTCTGCATTAGTAGCATTTGGTTTTTGCATCAAGTTTTTGTGGGTTTCCTTTCCATTAAAAATCCTGAAGTCTGTGAGCAACAGCAAGCAGAAGAAGGAAATACTGAACACACCAGAAGGTGCATGAGTTGAGGTACGACAAGATTTGTCTACTTTCTCTGCTGTAGATAAAATGGTTGCAATGATTAAAATACAACCTACTTTTCTTTCTTATTATTTGCAGTTAGTGTATTATTTGCCAGAAGCAGTGATAGTTGACCAAACTTCTCTATGACAAAGCTGGTGTTGAGAAATTTTTTTGGCAGAAAAAAAGGGTAGATTTATGTAACTAGGATTGTTTGCCAGATGGAAGATAACAATGGAGCTGTGGATCTGATTAAGTGAGCCTTGTTTTTTAACTAGATGAAAAATATGCTTTTGGCTTACAGTGAACTTCAAAAATAAAAGGTGTTAAATGTCAGACTCTTGATTTTTTTTTCATTGTTGTGCATTTAGAAAGATTATTGATATGCCATGTTTTGATGAATTTAGTGTTAATTCTAAATATTGCATTTTTTTTCATTTATTCTTGGTAATGCTGCTCCTGAAACACAAAGTGAATATTAGCAAGAAAGCCAGTGGGAACTTTAAAAAAACATGAGAACTTCTGTTTTTCTTGGAAGTGCAGTGGCAAATGCAAGTGATCTCCTCTATAGCAGTGATGTTATAATTGCCTTCCTATTTGGGTAATAAACAACAGACTCAGGTGTCTGGAGTCCTCTTCAGACAAAGGGTTACTGTGATAGATACAAAGATCATTTTTTTTTCCTGGCATAGAAGAGGTTCTATGTACTTATCACTTTACATAGCAAAGTAGTATATTTTGATGGAACAGCCTGATTTGCCTATTTAAATTTACATATGAAGAACATCTTATTAAAATGAAGTTGTTTTGTCATTCCTCATGTTATACTGAATCCAGTGTTTCAGAGCAGCAGATCTCAGATCAGCTGGTTTGGGTGGGAGAGTTTATTTACACCTTCAGAGACAGTGGAGGTTTCATATTTAGACTTTTAGCAGCAGCACCCCTCCACCACACACCTTCAAAAGGACTGTGTCCTTCTGTCCAGGCGTGGCACAGAAATCCATCCCATTTTCTGCTGATATGCCATATGACTTGATTGACTGCCCTCTGTAAGAGCTGGGGTAGCCCAGGGCTGCTGACTACTTTACTTGCCTCTCTCTGCACATTCTCTAACTCCATAATCTCTGTCTTCAGTGTAGAGACATGAGCTGCCCACTATGGGAATGCATCAAGATTTTATACAAGGTGACTGACTCTCCATAGCCTTCTTGGTGATGCCCCTCATTTTGCTGACAATTTTGGTTGCTTCTGCTGCTGTAGCCAATGCAGAACTGACTTCAGCAAATGGTCAATGGTGCCAGTGCAAAGTGCCCTTCCCTGAATGCAACAGCCTGTTTAAAGCTCATATAATTAGGCACGATTTAGATTATTTTCCCCCAGCATGCATTACCTAATAATAAAAATATACTAATTCTCATCTGCTACCCTTCCAGCACGGCATCTGCCAACCTGGAGAACTATCATCTCCAGGCTGTTCATAAAGACATTGAATAAATCTAGTCTGGGTACCAAACCCTAGAGGATTCCATTGCTGATTTATTGGGCCCCCACTTTGCTTCCTACACTTCAGCCAGCTTTCAGACCACAAGAGAACGTGACTTCCAGCTCTCTGGCAACTTAGGTACTTAAGAAAACTTTGTTGCAGAGCTATGTCAAAGGCTTTGACAAATGCAACTCTATAAATGCACACATATCATAGAATCATAGAATGGTTTGGGTGGGAAGGGATCATAGAGATCACCTCATTCCAAACGCCCTGCCATGGGCAGGGACACCTTCCACTAGACCACGTTGCTTAAAGCCCCATTCAACCTGGCCTTGAACACTGCCAGGGATTCCATTCCCCCTTGTCCTATTGCTACATGCCCTTGTGGAAAGCCCCTCTCAAGCTCCCTTGTAGGGCCCCTTTAGGGGCTGGAAGGCTGCTATAAGGTCTCTCTGGGGTCTTCTCTTCTCCAGGATGAACAGCCCCAACTTTCTCAACCTGTCTTCACAGAAGACCTGCTCCAGCCCTCTGATCATCTTCATGGCCCTGCTCTGGGCCCACTCCAGCAGCTTCATGATGTTCTTATGTCAGGGTGTCAGAGCTGAATGCAGTGCTCAGGTGGGGTCTCACAAGAGTGAAGTAGAGGGGAAAATCTCCCTTGGCCAAATATGTACATCCATATATATGTATAAAATGACCACTGGGTCCCCCTTCTTTCATTATCATCACAGCCCTTCAGTGGGTGAGTGAAGCAGGATCTCCCTTTTCAGAAGACATAATGATTCTTGCTCAGCAGGCTGGCATTTCAATGAGCTCAGTGCCTTCATTCTTCATTGCAGATGCCCCCAAAATGTCCCAGAGGAGGAAATCGATCCCAATGGTCACTAGCTCCCAGGACTGACAACCAGCTCATGGCCTTGAGCTGCCTTATCAAGCCTTTCTTGTAAATGAGAGCTGCAGTGATGACACATCAGTCCCCTGGCGCAGCGCCTGATTACAATGGTGGGTTACATGCCTTGGCCATCCGTCTCACAGTTGAGATCCTTTAGGATACTGATATGAGTGCCATCTGTCTCAATTACTTATTGGCCTCCCACTTATCTGGTTGGTTGAACACTTCCTGCCCACATCTGTCGAGTGGAGCTGGCTCCTCTGACCTTTTTACTGCACCAGACATGAAAATATCCCAACATCTTTGGTTGGGAAGAGTGAATTCCCTGAGTTTTCCTGGTATGACCTTGTTCCTAACAGATCTTTTGCTACCAACCAACCTTGCCAGTTCCCAAGCGGTTTTCATCTTTCAGTAGGTTTACAAAACTTACTGTCAACCAGAACATCCTTTACCAGAAGCTTTTCACTACTTTTTCCTTTAATGCTCCTAGTTTCCTCTCCACGTTTGATCTGTCATGATACAGACTTTCCCATTCTCCCCATTTTGGCAAGCCTTCTGTTTTTCAAACAGAGATCTTTTCCTTATAATAGTCTTGGTAACTATTTTACTGATAGACACTGGGCTCAATATTTCTTAAAATACCTATTTCTTTTGGAATGCAGGCTTCTTGAATTTTCCGTTTGTTTTCCTAAACAGCCTCCAAATTTATGTAGGCTTCTTCCTTCTGGGACTGCTTCTCTGTCCCACAATGCTGCTGAGGCCAGCTCTACTGTGATTAACAATACAAAACTCCCTCCACCAAAACCTGCTTGAATAAGGGTCTGTGCAGCACTGAAGATCAAATGGCGTCTTGTAGAGGTAGAATGCGAAAGGTAGCATGGCCTCTTGTGTTGTGCTTTTGTTTTCAGGACTAATTATTCTAGGAACGAGGAAGTTGTTGCATATGGACATCACATCCCATTCTGCTGCAGTATTGCATCTTTATAAAGACACCCAAAACCTCCTCCTGTTTCTACCTGCTTTCATCTTCCTACCCTCACTTAATGTTTTCTGGCAACTGTCATAATCATGATAAGGAGTTTGGTAGTGCATTCCTAGTACTATATTTTTATTATTAGAGTATGTGATGTCTGCCTACAAGAACCCTGTTGTGCTTCTCTTTAGCCACAATATTTTTACACTGTTGCAAGTAATGTAGTCCTTCATGCACAGTGCCACTCCTCCACCCGAGCATCCTACACTATCATTACCATAAAGCTGGTAGCATGGCAACACAGGCTTCTATTGATTATCCTCTCTCCTGCAGGTCTGTGAGGTTTCCCTTGCACCAGGGTTTTGGTTTCATGCCAAGCCTGACAGGTCCCCTGTCTCTTTTTCAGGTTTGAGCATCAGTGCAGAATTACATGTAAGATTTGATTTTCATCAGATGTTCAAATAGCATGTGCCAGTCTATTGGATTTGTGGGCAGTTGGATTTGCCTTCCCTAGTTATTGCAGTTGGGCTTTTTTTCCCTCCTGGCCTTTTCAGAGGTGTACTGGATGCGTGTTCACTGCCCTCGCAAGTGTTGCCAGTCCAGCCCTTTGCTCTCCTATGCCCCTCAGCTCCCCTGTTGCTTCTGATTAAATACTCCTCTGCAAACCTCTCAGTCTGCAGCACCAGCAGCCTGAATCTGCATCGGGTACGGTGTAGTCTCTCCTTCCTGTATTGCTTGCCTTTGTTCCCTCAGTTCCTCACATACCTAAATTTCTACTCTCTGCTGCCTGATCCATGCATTGCAGTACTGGGTCTGACTGAGCTTCTCTCCTGCCTCATAGCACAGCCCCAAACTTCGCACCCTTCACCCCTGGTACCCACAATGACCACAGCCACCACCAGCTCCTCTCTCACACCCTCAAGTGATCTGCATAGAAACCTCAGAAGGTCTGTTCCTCGGGCAGACCTGCTCCTCCCCTGCTCCTGCTGAGCCACGCTTGCCTCAAGACTGCCAGCCCCGTCCCCTGTGTCCCCAGCCCCTTGCGCTGCACACACACGCCCTGGTGAGGTGGACATACACATCACACCCTGGGCAGTTTAGCACCTCTGCTGCTAGAGTGCTACCGGCATCCTGAGCTTAAAATATGGTGGGTTTGAGGCATTTTTATTATTCAATTCAATTTAATTTAATTTA
>VZRO01003874.1:1122-12529 GCA_013397915.1 Daphoenositta chrysoptera
GAGAGAGAGAGAGAGATAGTAAATAATGAGAGGGAAAAAAAAAAAAAGAGGAGAGTGAAAAAAGAGGAAAAGGGAGGAGAGGAAGAAGAAGAGAAATTTAAAAAGGAGGAAAAAAAGTAAGAGGAAAAACAAAAGAGGGAAGAAGAATGACCCCTCCCTTCGTGGATCGTTCTCTGCCGCGGTGTCAGCTCTCGGCGCGGCGGGGGGAGCGCGGCGGGGCCCGGACACGTCTACAGAAATTCCAAGAGGGCCGGGCTGGGCGGGCGGAGGGGAAGGGAAAGCGAAGGCAAGGGGCGTCCCGGGCAGGAAAGGGGCGTCCTGAACCCCCCGCCCTCCTCCTTTCCCCCGCCGGGTTCTTCCGCCGCCTCAGCCCCAGCGCCATGGCCGTGGCCCCGGGGAGCCGCTGCCTCCTCCTCCTCCTCCTCCTCCTCCTGGGCATCCTGGGGGCCCCGGCGCTGGGCGACCCCGGCCCCCTAGAAGACGTGGTGATAGACAGATACTATATTCCCAAAATCTGCCTGCGGGAGGCGCAGATGGGGGATTTCATTCGCTACCACTACAATGGGACCTTTAAAGATGGCAAAAAGTTTGACTCCAGGTATCGCCCGCGGCTCTGAGCCGGCTGCATGCGGGGGGCAGCTGCGGCGGGACCCTGCATGCCTCCCCCAGCCCCCAGCCCGCATCCCGGGGCAGGCAGGCAGCTGCGGGGACCCCGCATGTGTCCCCAGCCCCGGGGCAGGGGCAGCCAGGCCAGAGCAGGCAGCTGCCTGCGCCAGACAGCGCCGGCACCCTCCAGCTTTGAACCCAAGGAGGGTTTTTGGTGGGTGCTGGGGTGACACAGGGAGCCCTGTACACGTGTCAGCCTGGGGCCGGCCTGGCCTGAAGCAAACCCCCAAGGCAGGCTGCAGCCCCTGTCCGTAGCCCCTGCCCCACCAGACCCTGCAGAAGCTCCCAGCCCTTCGGGGAGCCTGCTCAGGCTCCAGCTCCGCGAGCTGTGGGATAGCCTGTCCCAGGCACAGGCAGGATTTGGCCCTAACTGGGACGCTCTGCACTCAGGAACACGTATCTGCATGTGCTGCAGAGGCAGGAAAATGCTTAAAGCACTTTGAGACGTGGCAGCGGCGAAACCTTTCATTATCCCGGAGGCTCAGTGTCCCTCGGCCCCTGCATTGTCCCTGCTCTCCTCACGCTGGCTGCGAATCAGGGCTGGAGTTGGGGCAGACCCTGGTTTGCAGCACCATGAGCAGGGAGGAGAACTGGGGGCACTGAAACAACTGGGGCCGTGCTGGGGCTCAGCCTCAGCACCATGTAGCAAGAAAAATTCCCCAGGCAGGTGTTTTTTGGAGCTCTGGACACCAAAGGGGTTCACAGTTTGATGTGTCTTATCTTTCTTGTGAGCATCAATGGGGGAGAAAATAATTGCAGTGGGAGCCTGGGGACACTGGCTGCTAAAAGAATTATCTGCCAGGAGGATATCTGCTGCCCCAGTAGTTTCTTGGAGTATTTTAAGGTTTAAAAATAAAACAAATTTGCAGTTTAAAAATGAGGCCGGGACGTCGTCTTTCCTCCTCAGTGCATAAATGTGCCGTTTGCAAAATGTTTTGGAAGCAGCAGGAAGCCCCAGAGCTGCCGGCCTCCAGCCCAGCTCAGTGGGTGAGACCTGGGGAGGGTGTTGGTGGCTTCTGGGGGTGCAGGGTCAGGCTGAAGTCCTGACCAGTGCCCCAGGGGCCAGCTGCCCTCCAGCAGCGGGTATTGAGCCCACCACTTTCCACGTTTCTGAGCGATGGGCTCTGCCTGCAGCACAGGATTCACAGGCTGTGATGGGAGACCCCAGGGAGGGGCAGCCCTGTCCCCCCGCTCTGCCCCGCCAGCACCAGCAGCTTTGGGAGCTTGATCCTTTTCCCCACCTCTGATGGGTCTGTCCCTTTGCCCCAGCTATGACCGAGGGGCCACGGTGGCCGGTGTGGTGGGCGTCGGGCGGCTGATCACGGGCATGGACCGGGGGCTGCAGGGCATGTGCGTGAACGAGCGGCGTCACCTCATCGTGCCGCCCCACCTGGGCTACGGCAGCATCGGCGTGGGTAAGGGGCCCTGGCACGGGGGGCTGAGGGAGCAAACCCCCCCGGGCTGGCCTTAGCAGGGACAGGGCTCAGTGCCCCCCTGGCAGATGCAGCCTGAGGGTGGCTCCACGGCTGGGGAAGTCATGCTGAAGGGAGGCTTTCCTGGGAATGAGGGGTCCTGCCCCCTCTTTGTGCTGCTTTCCCGGGGGTGGCACGGGTCTCCAGTAGCCCTGAGCAGCGGCGGGTTCAGGGGACAGAGCTTGTGGCTGGCCTGGGCTCAGTGTTGGTCCAACTTAAGGCGCTCTGTCCTTGCTGCTGCCCCTTTAGCGGGGCTGATCCCCCCGGATGCCACGCTGTACTTCGATGTGGTCATGCTGGACATCTGGAACAAGAACGACAAGCTGCAGATCACCACCCTGTCCAAACCCCAGCGCTGCAACCGCACGGTGGAGAACTCGGACTTCGTGCGGTACCACTACAACGGCACGCTGCTGGATGGGACCCCCTTCGACTCCAGGTATGGGCCACTGGGGTGCACCCTGGCCTCAGGACGCGGGGCTGTGGGGCTGGGATGCACCCCCTGCCTTGACACTGGGCCACTAAGGGCGGCTGGGACCCAGGGACACTGGCCTGGGGACACACAGACAGAGCAGCCTCACCCTGTGCTCCCTCCCTGCTCCCCAGCAGGGCTGGTGCAGCTCCCTGACCCCCCAAACCAGCCTCTGGCACAGCACAGCTCTGGCTGGGGCTGCTGGTGTGGCCCCAGAGCCATCCCCACCCTCATTCTCCACCACAGCTACAGCAAGGGCAGCACCTACGACACCTACGTGGGCACTGGGTGGCTGATCAAGGGCATGGACCAGGGGCTGCTGGGCATGTGTGCTGGGGAGAAGAGGAGCATCATCATCCCCCCGTTCCTGGCCTATGGGGAGAAGGGCTACGGTGAGCCAAGCACCACCCCATGGTGCCAGGCCCTTCCCTCCCAGCCCTGACCAGAGCCCCCTGGTGCAGTAGGACCCTCCTTCAGGCTGACCCGTGTCTTCTCCCAGGGACCGTGATCCCACCGCAGGCATCGCTGGTGTTCAGCGTGCTGCTGGTGGATTTCCACAATCCCAAGGATGGTGTCTTCCTGGAGCACCTGGAGGTGCCAGAGTCCTGCAAGCGCCGGGCTGTGACCGGGGACTTTATCCGCTACCACTACAACGGGACACTCATGGATGGGACCCTCTTCGACTCCAGGTGTGGGAGGAAGCAGCCATGGGGGGAGAGCCCCGATGTCCTCTCCTTCTCCACTGCTGCAAGGAAAGGCTGGAGAGGGGGCAATGGGCATGAAATAGGCTTAAAAGGACAATATCTGTTTGTTGCATCTCTAGGAGCAAGGTTTGGTTCCTGGGGGATCAGGAGAGGCTGGGAGAAGGGGTGTGGGGTGTAGGGGGACTGATGGTGCTGGGGGTTCTCTTGCTGCAGTTACTCCCGCAATCAGACCTACAACACCTACATTGGGAAGGGCTACATCATCCCCGGCATGGATCAGGGCCTGCAGGGGGTCTGCGTGGGAGAGCAGCGGCGAGTGGTCATCCCCCCACACCTGGCTTACGGCGAGAACGGCGCAGGTAAATGCGCAGAGGGCTCGGAGGGACGGGCACATCAAGGGCTGTGGGAAGAAACAGGGAAAGGCTTCACCGGCCCTGCAGCGCTCCAGCAGCTCTCCTCATCCTCCTCTTCCAGGAGATAAAATTCCCGGCTCAGCCGTGCTCATCTTTGATGTCCACGTCATCGACTTCCACAACCCCGCGGACCCGGTGGAGATCGAGACCGTGTTCCGGCCCGAGGGCTGCAATGTCACCACCCGCAACCGCGACTTCGTCCGCTACCACTACAACTGCTCCCTGCTGGATGGCACCCGGCTCTTCTCCTCGTGCGTGCCCGAGCATTCCCGTCCTTCCTGGGGCCAGATCCGGGCTGGCACCGAGCTGGGGGTGGGCAGGCACCGGGCAGCACCAGGACTGCCCGCTCTGCAATGGGCAGCACTGGAGCATTGGCCACAGGGCAGCGGGATGGGGCAGCAGGGAGGAGGATTCAAGGGACACGGTGGGATGGACGTGGCAGTGGCATGGAGGGCGTGGAACTTCATGGCGTGCCAGGATGGAGGATGTGGGATTCTGGGCCGTGGTGGGATGGAAGGGTTGGGATTTCAGGGGTGCCCACTAGATCCCAGGGATTTTTCTCACCCTCACTGTTTTGTGTGTGCCTCCTGCAGCCACGACTATGAGAAGCCCCAGGAGGTAACTTTGGGGGCCAACAAGGTGATCGAGGGGCTGAACAGTGGCCTCCTGGACATGTGTGCGGGGGAGAGGCGGGTGCTCATCGTCCCCCCACACCTGGGCCACGGGGAGAGCGGAGGTAGGGGAGCAGCAGCCGACGTGTGCAGTGCAAACTGGGGGTTCAGCCTTGCTGGGCCCCCGCTGGGCTCCATCCCCCCTCGCCCTGCCAGGGCTGTGGGGCTCAGGGCCAGGGCTTTGCCTTGCTCCCCGTGGTGCTGGAGCCTTTGCTGTGTTCCCAGCCCGGGGAGTGCCTGGCAGCGCCGTGCTCCGCTTCGAGGTGGAGCTGATCTCCATGGAGGAGGGGGTTCCCGAGGGCTACCTCTTCATCTGGCACGGGGAGCCGCCGGCCAACCTGTACGAGCAGATGGACCTCAACAAAGATGGGGGGATCCCTGCTGAGGAGGTGAGTGGGTCCCAAATGGTGGGGCGCAGGAGGAAATGGGGGCACAGGGGACCCCACCCCAGAGAGCAGCACTTGAAGGGCACTGCTGCCCCTGGGCACTTGGGAGCCTGCAGAGCTGTGCAGGAAGAACACCCCAGCCCAAACAGAGTCCCGAGCCTCTGCCCCCGTCCCTGCCTGTCCTTGGCATGGGCCGTGGTGTCCCTGCCCTGCCCGGTGCTGGCTGCAGAGCCCAGCAGCATCTCTTCCCTCTCCAGTTCTCCACCTTCATCAAGACCCAGGTGGCAGAGGGGAAAGGCCGCCTCATGCCCAGCTCCGACCCGGAGAAAGTCATTGCCGACATGTTCCGGAACCAGGACCGCAACCAGGACGGGAAGATCACCCCCGATGAGCTGAAGCTAAAGTCGGACGAGGACCAGGAGAAGATTCACGAGGAGCTCTGAGGAGCAGTCCCCGCTGTTCCTGGAGACAGGACTCATCCTGGCCATGTCATGGCCGGTCTCCCACCCTGGGAATCTGCCCCTGCCCCTCCCCAGTCCTGCAAGGGGTGGGTTTTGATTTTCACCTCTTATTAACTGAGGGTATTTTGATGTGTTCTCCTGAGCAGGAGAACTCAGCCCTCAGCTAATAAACCCAGACAAGATGTCCCCTCCCTGAGCCCCTTCATCCTCCACCAGCGACTGCAGGTCCAGCTCCAGCCCCCTCGCCTGTCCGTGCTGCCCCAGGGGGCAGGCAGGATGCAGGGGGACTCCTCCTCACCTCCACCACACCATTTTGTAGTTTAGGGTTGGGGATTGAGTTTTTTATATACACACTTAGAATTCTTTAGAGAGAAGAAAGAGAATCCTTTTGTCCCGGTCCCTGCTCTGTCCCTGCTGCCATCCTCCCCGGGACAAGAGGCTGAACAGGGCTCAGGCTCCCAGGGTGAAACCCTGATACTCTGCAGGCATCTGCTGTTCCAAAAGTCTGGGCCCCCCAAAACTGTGGGGATGGGACCTGGCAAACCCCTCATCAGCTGGGAGAAGAGAAACAGACCCTCATCCCCCAGCCCTCAGGGAGCATCATCATCCCCCTCAACGCCCTCCCCACCTCCCAGCTCCCAGTGACTGAGACAAATCAGACCAATTTAGTTTCAACACCTAAATGCAGGTCACAACCTTGGAGTGCTCAGGTTCTCCAGCTGGGACCAACACAGGTCCCTAAGCCTCTGCACAGTCTGTCCTCCACAGGGATAGAAGTAACACAGGAGCACAGCAGTGCAGAGCAAACCCCTCAAACGGTGACTCTGCCTTGCACCAAATAAATAATTCCTCCAGGTTTCCAAGGGGTTTGACTGTGTCTGGTTACTTTGCCATGAAATATTTCCAGGTGTTGGGGTAGCAGCACAGGGACCAGCTTTACCAGTGCCCAGGGGGATTCCAGGCTCCAGCATCCCCTGGGTCTGGCAGGAGAAACCAAAATTCCCCTCTGGGATCCTCCACTGAAGCCAACAGGGCTTCAGCTCCAGCACCCAGAGAGGGCTGGGGGGCTCTGGTGGGATGGGGAGCTGGGGAGCAGAGGCAGCTGCCAGCACCAGTCCCTTGGTGCTTGGTACAAAGCATCCGTGACCCAGCTTTAGTCAATTATGTATTTATTCCCACACAGAGGACGAATCTGCTCTTCCCAAAGTCCCACATAACCAGAAGTTATACAGAAATAAAATGGCTTTTTCCTATTGCTGCTCTGAGAGCCCAGGATCAGCCCAGAAATTTAGTACACAAATAAGGTCAGGTAAAACATTCCTTAAAACCCAAAATTGTGCCATTGGCCTCTCTTCCCCCATCCCCACCCCTCCTCCTCTGATGCCTGGCAGACAAACTTACTTCTGGCTTTGGGCAGCAGCAGCAGCCGAGCTCTGGGGCCTTCAGGGACGGCTGGAAAAGCACTTTTTCCACAGTAAGAGCTGTGCTGGTGCAAGAGGGACAGGTGAGCTGAGACACGGGGCCAGAGAGCTGCTGGTTTACAGGGGGAATGTGGGGCTGAGTGATGTGATGTCCAGCAGGGCCACACCAGCCCAGTGGCTGCACTGGCACCAGGGTCAGCCCGGGAGCTTTGAAGCCCACAAAAAACAGGACGAGAGAGAGACTTGTTTTCTTAGCCAGGAACACAGTGACACATCTAAACCGGGTCTGTCCTCAGCCCACAGTAAACTGTCTCCGTTCCACCCTCAGCTGCTGAAGCAAGTGCACAACATCTCTGTGTGAAACATGGAATGGTTTGTCGTGGCCTCAGGAGGTGGCAGGGATGAATTCCCAGTGGGATGAAGTCCAAGTGGGATAGAGTCAGTTTGGGTAGGAAACTGCAGAGCCAGGCAGAGCTGGGGTAAAGGGAATGGAGAAGCTTCCTCCATCTCACCCCTCCTGCTCCAGGGCTGGCTGAGGGCATTGGTGAGGTCGGGGTGGAGCCCAGCCAGTACCAGCAGGTCCCCCCCAGCTCTGTCACGGGAAGGACGTTCCCTGCCCAGGGCCTGCTGTGTGGCCAGAGCTGGGACACCCCCAGCTCATGTCTCAGTGAGGATGTACCGCAGAATCCCATTGACCACGTCCAGCGTCTCGTCACTCTCCAGGACAATGTCATAGGAATCCAGGTACTTCCCCCTCCGCTCTTCCACCTGCCAGGACCGTGAACAACCAACAGCTGAGGGTGAAGATGCTGCACCCACAGCCTTCACTACCCAAAAGGGGGTCAATAACTACCCTGACCATTTCCCAGACACAGCAGGAGCTCAGCAGACACTCCCAGGTCCCTCCGCACACCCCACGGGAGCTCACACGAATCTCTCACATGCCCAAATCACTGGGGCAGCCCCCTGCCCCTCCCTGCTGGCTCCAGGCCTGGCACGTGGGGAAGGCTGCTAGGGAAGCACCAAACTGCTCCTCACACTCACCTTGTCATTGAGAAAGCCAATCTTGAGGATGTTCTCCACACTGGGAACGCCGTCTGCCATCGTCAGGTCACCCATGGAGTCCCCCAGCAGGATGATGCTCGTCCTTGTGCTCAGCTGCTGGAAGTACCCTGTGCCCTGCAGCACGGTGTTGTTCTTGTTGTAGGTGTGGATGAGGGGCCCCTTGAAGTGTGTGAGGACTCCCTGAGCACGTGGGACAGACAGGCAGACAGCTCTTAACCCGATGGTGTCACTGGTAACCATGGCCCAGCCCTTGGTCCCAGCCCCACACCTCTCCCCTCACACACTCACCACACAGACGCAGTGCAAGAACTCACATCATCATTGAAGTCCATGTAGTTGGACACCACGTTGACATTGGAGTGGAAGACGTCAGCCTGACGGATAATCTCTTCCAGGATATCACCGACGCCAGCAGAGAAGATGAACAGGGGGACGTTGTTCTTATGCAGCTGATCAAAGAACTCCTTGAAGCCATCCCTAGAGCAGGAGTGTCCATTGCACGGGGCTGTTTTACCAGCCCCAGACACGGTGCCTGGTGCCCTGGGCTGGCAGCACGCTCAGCCCAGCTCCTCCCCAAACAGGAACACACATGCAGGCTCTGCAAACAGCACGAGCTCTCTGTGCCACCAGCACTCCCGTGGCCCTCCCTGTGCAGAACCCCAGAGAGCTCTGGGTGCAGCAGCTGGGTGGGAGCTCGTGGGAACACAGAGCACTCCAGCCTCCTGCCTGGCATCTCCTGGGCACATCAGCTGCTCAGCAGGGGCACAGGGCACAGCCTGCCCACACACACCCACGCGAGTGGGCACTGCCAGGAAGGTCGTGGGAGATGTGCAACAAGTCAGACTGGCTGGGAGGATGATCAGACCAACCTGTGACAGCATCAGTCTGCCAGGACACAATTCCATGCAGAAGTGGAACCTGGGCTCATGAAAAGCCATCTCCTCCCTGAGCCTGGCAGCACCCTGGCAGAGCCCAGCTCCCTGAGCCAGCCTTAGGGCCACAGCTTCCAGGTCAGCTTTAGCAGCAAGTTCTAGCACAACATTTTTGTGCTGTGGGTGAAATCTGCTGCTGAGCCAAGGGCCTGCATAAGGCTTGGCAGTTGCAGTGCAAAGAACACATCTCTGCTGGAAGCAGGGAGCTGCGTGCTGCCCCTGCACCCCGCCCTGCAAAAGGGGAGCTGTGCCCAGCACCGGCCCCTCAGCTGCTCCTTGCAAGGCCCAAGAGAGGGGGTAGTGGTTTCAGAGCAGGAGAGGAGCAATCTCCAGCCAAGGAGCGAGCTCAGGCTGTGGCTCATGTTCTGACTTTGTTAGAACTCAGCCCCAGGGAGCGAGCGAGGGAGGCTGGCACTGGTCACACTGCAGCATGGTGACAGCACAGAGACCTGGCTGCACGGGCAGGACAGAGGGGCTGAGGGCAGCCAAGCTGTACCCCAGCATCACATCCCCGTGCCCAAACCTCAGCACCACATCCCCGTGCCCGTACCTGAGCATCGCTTCTGACTCTCTGACGATCTGGGCTATGTCACTTTTGTGGATCTTCTGCTGCACCAGCAGCTCGTGGGCCTTGGTCCACCTGGGGAAAGGCAGCAGTGACAGAGCTCCCAGGCAGAGGCCCTGAGCAGTCAGAAACAACAACTAAACCTTGCAGGATTGCTGCCAAGCCCAGGGGCGATTCAAGCCTCATGTCCTGTAGTCCTCAGGAACAAGAGGTTGTCAGGACAAGGTCAAGATCATCACAAACAGCACTCACCACTCCACCATGAGGGGACATTTCTCTTCCAGGGTCCGGCTGGGATCTATTTCAATGGGATAGTAATAGTGGAGCAGATCCTTCAGCTGGGATGTCATACAGAGGGAAAAAAAACAAAGTGAGCATCAGGTCTAAAGAGACTATAAATAAAACCAGCATTTCTGAAATCCGCCAAAGCATCACTCATCCTAAACACAACCAAAATCTTGTCACTGAGCAGCTTCCCTCTGAGCACACCTGGAACTCTTGCCAGCCTAGCTGGCCCTGACCTCGCTCCAAATGCTGCAGGTACAGACACCCCTCCCCTTCCTCCTCTTATCAAACTGAAACACCCACAGCTGCACATGCAAATCTGAGTTCCCTTTTTAATTTCTCCTCTGTCACTGCTGGCTGAAATGCAGTCTGGACACTTTCCCACTCCATCCTGGCAGCCAGCACAGCTGGGAGAGCTGCCACAGCAGCCGGTGTGACCTCCCGATGATGGGTGACAGGTACAACAGTCACCGAGCCAAGACGTGGTGCCTTACACACAGCACCCACCTTCTTCTTGCCATCCTCACTGATAACACGGCTGGTATCAAGGATATCTGCAACGAAAACAAAACACCAATGATATAGCACAGAAATAAAAAAAAAACTTTCAACAGCAACTCCAGCAGTGCTGGCTCCTCCCAATACAGGCCGGGGTGACCCCGGGACCCGAGCACAGGCTCGCCGTGGGGTCCCATGGCAGTGGCTCCCACTGTGAGCCCACAGCAGGCACTGAGAGCAGAGCCAAGCCTGGCCAGGACAGCGGCCTCAGCGCCCCTGGGCAGTGGGATGAAGGCAGCCAGCCCAGGAGCTGCCTCCTGGCTCCTGCAGCGGGTGCCAGGCAGTGAAACCCAGAGCTGCGTGGGGGACAGGACGGAGCAGCCAGGCTTGGCAGAGGAGGGCACAGAGGATGGCAGGAACGACGTCAAATACAAACACAGAAACCAAACAGAACTAGCGACAGTAAAAACAACAACTTCCACTCACTGTGCGATGTGGGGCAGCGCCTGCCATTGCACCCAAACCTGCTCAGCGTCATGTCAAAGTCAGAAATGACCTGGAAGAGGGCAGAAAACCAAATCCATGTGTGACCCAGTGCATTCTGTCCGGGCCAGAGTGAGCCCAAGGTGCTGCCAAGGTGCTGCAACCTGCGAGAAAGTGCACCCAGCACCACTGGTCTCCCGTGGGCACAGACTGGCAGCGACGACGTGGCCGCTCCTGCCAGCCGCGAGGCAGATGCTGTCCTCACCCTCCCACCCCGGAGCTCTTATCGGCACCGAATGGCTTCATCCTGCCTGGGCGGAGCAGGGCTTTGGGGACTGCCCCACAGTTACAGCTTCACGACCGGGAGCCAAAAGGTCCGTCCGGGGGGAGCCACCAGCCCCGTCCTCCCTCTCCTCAGGGGTTTCTCCCTCTCCAGCCGCACCCCTCGCCGCAGGTGCTTCCCCGCGGAGCTGGGAGAAGCCGGAACGGGGAAGGGGCAGCTGAGAAACGGGCCGAGCCCGGGCGATGCTCGCCTGCCCCGCGGGGCCGGTACCTGCAGCTTGTCCACCCCCTGCGTCCGGAGCGAGCGGATGATCTCCCGCACACGCTCGGGCTGCCGGATCCGGACCGTGGCTTTCTCGAGCTCGGGCACCTGCAAGGCAGAGACCCCGCTCGGTGCCGCCCCGGGGTCCCCCCAGCTGCGGGGGGGACCGAGAGCCTCCAGCCCCCGCTGTCCGTCCGTCCTGGCCGCGCTGCCCCGGGCAGCCCCGGGCTCCCGGCCCGCAGCCCCGCTCACCATCCTGCCCGCTCCGCTCCGCTCCGCTCGTTCGGGGCCGCGCAGCCGCGGGGAGGAGCGGCCGCGGGGCGGGACCGGAACGGGGCCGGGGGGCCGGGGGGGCCCGGGCGGTGCTCG
>VZRO01003874.1:12561-23632 GCA_013397915.1 Daphoenositta chrysoptera
AAGCCCTCAAAGAGCCATCCCCCAGAATTGCCAAGGCCACCGCTAACCGATGTCCCTAAGTGCCACATCCACAAGACTTTTAAACCCCACCAGGGGTGAGGATCCACCATTACTGCCCTCAGCAGCCTGTGCCAGGGCTGGACAGCCCGTTCGGAAAAAAGTTTCCAAAATTTCCAATATACAACCTAAACCTCCCCTGGCACAACTTCAGTGACAAAGCAGCAGGGACAGTGTGTGTGACAGCACTGTCATGAGCTCAACTGTACCTCAGCTTCTTCCTGGGCGAGGTGGCACAAGACCCTTCAGCAGCGGTTCGTGCCCACATTTGGGGGCTGTTATACGAAAGTTTTACTGAAGAGTTATTACTGAAGAGCTGCCGGGGGATCGATCACACACGGCTGGTTTTGCTCCAAGCGCCCATCGACACGGTGCAGGTCCAGCACCCAGCATTACCTGGGCTGCAAGGAAGCAAACGCTGGGGGCAACCACAGAATGCTGGGCCTGGGTCAGCCGTGCATCTGTGATGTCATTATGGGGCACAGCCCACAACCAGCAAGGGAGTTCAGTGCTGGATGTTTGGGGACAACACCAGAGTGCTCCACACACCTCAGCAAGGTCCACTGCCTCTGGCTCCAACGTGGGGGATAGCTTGGCACCCACCAAATATTCATCCTGCAACATGGAGAGGAAGATGAGCGATAGGAGTTGTAGCATCTCCAATGAGCTCCGCCTGGAAGGGAGATTCTGTGATGTGATCATCAGTGTGGATGGGGTGGAATTCAAGGCTCACAAGCTCATCCTCTCTTGCTGCAGTATCTACTTCAGGTCAGTACTTGAAACACAAGGGAATGGGGACAAAGAGTATTCCCTGATTGAGGTCACCCTGCCTCAGCATGTCTCCAGGACTTCCACCTGCACTCAACCTCTCAAGCGATTTCCCACAGTGCTCAGACCTCCCTGAACACCAGGATTAATCCACAGCCCAGCCACACATCAGTGGCTCTGCCCGTGGTGTCGGAGGAGCCCCAGACACAGCGCAGGGCTGGAGCCTGGACAGCCTGGCCCAGCTGCCACGGGGCAGCTCTGCCTTCCCCACACCCTGTGATTCTCTGGGGTTCAAGACCAAGTCTTGGTGCTGTACCTGGGTTGAGGCAACCCCACCTTGGTATCAACCCAGGCTGGGGGATGAACGGATTGAGAGCATCCCTGGGGAGAAGGACTTGGGGTGCTGCTGGCTGAGAGGCTGAACATGTCCGGGCTGTGTGCACTGGCATCCAGAAACCCCAGATCATCCTGGGCTCATCCCCACAGGGTGGCCAGCAGGCAATGGAGGGATTCTGCCCCTCTGCTCCTCTCAGGTGAAACCCCCTGCCCTGCTGCCTCCAGCTCCAGAGGCTGTGTCTCCTTTTTCAAACAACCAGCAAGTAAAACATTAATCAATAAACCATGGAGCCTCCCAGAATGGCTCCTACCAGTGCCAAATCTGGTGCCCTGGAGGCGGGAGGAGCACAGGGGATCCAGGGGCAGGGTTTAACACAGCAACACCATATTTTCAGGACTCTGTTTACCAACTGGGACAACGCAGACAAGATGGTCTATCAAATTCCTGGCATTTCAGCTGAAATGATGGGTCTCATCATTAATTACGCCTACACCGGGACAGTACCGATCACGGAGGACAATGTTGAGAGTTTGCTGGCCGCAGCAGATCAGTTCAATGTCATGGGCATCGTCAGCCTGTGCTGTCAGTTCCTCAGTTCCAGGCTGTGCTTTGAGAATTGCATTGGCATTTGCAGACTCACTGACTATTACCACTGCCCCGACCTGCGCGCAGCTGCCTGCGTGTACATCCTGCATCACTTCGAGGAGGTGTCCCAAGTGTCCGAGGAGTTCCTAGACCTCTCTGCCGAGGAGCTGGCACACATCATTGAGAAGGATGAGCTTAATGTGCGGCGAGAAGAAGCCGTGTTTGAGGCTGTGCTGAGGTGGATTGCGCATGACCCGCAGAACAGGAGGCAGCACATCGCCTGCTTGCTCAGCAAGGTAGGTGCAGCGCACCTTTGGAGCTGTCCCCAAAGGCTACCGAGGGGGAAACCATCAGTACTACTCCTCCAACCTCCTCCTTGCATGTTGCAGGTTCGACTGGCACTCCTACAATCCGACTACTTCATGAACAAAGTCAAAGCTCACGAGTACGTGAAAGACAATGCAAACTGCAAAGATCTCATCATCAGTGCCCTGTCCGAAATCTACGACCTGAACTCCTACGGCCAGAGTTCCTCGGTCAACACCAACCCACTGACCCGGCCGCGCCTGCCCTACGCCATCCTCTTCGCCATCGGCGGCTGGAGCGGGGGCGGCGCCACCAGCGCCATCGAGACCTACGACGGCCGCACCGACAAGTGGCTGAACATCCCCTGGGAGCAAGAGAGCCCCGTTGCCTACCACGGCTCAGCTTACTTGAAAGGCCACGTCTATGTTATCGGTGGATTCGATGGCACGGATTATTTCAACATCGTCAAGCGGTTCGATCCACTCCAGAAGATGTGGCAGCAGGTAGCACCCATGCACTCACGGCGCTGCTACGTCAGCGTCACCGTTGTGGACAACCTCATCTATGCCATGGGAGGGTTTGATGGGTACATGAGGCTCAACACAGCAGAGCGGTATGACCCAGACACCAACCAGTGGACCCTGATCACCCCCATGCACGAGCAGAGGAGCGACGCCAGTGCAACCACGCTGAATGGAAAGGTAAACTAAACCCAGCGAAGAGCAGTTGGGGTTGCAGCACGAAGAAAGTTCACATAAACCTTCACTAAATTCTTAACACATAAATTCGTAACAATTCGGTAAATCCTGGAGCTAGAGATATGAAGCAGCCTGCCTGGTGTGGCAGAGACGTGATCAGGAGAACAAAAGCTCTTCCAGAGCTGCTGCCCACCTGGTGCCTGAGAGCCCTTTTCCTGGCCTGTCTGCTTCATGCAGCATGGAAAATCAAGAGTCTAAATCTCTCTGGCATCAACTCTTTGCACTGCTGCTACTTCAAACCCGGGATGACAAGACCATTCCCATTCTAAAACAAAACACCCCAAAAATCCTGCTACACCATTCATTTTCTCTTCAACATATTTCCTCACCACGGGTCTAACCACGCCACTCACACTTTCCCACCTCTCCTGTCCCCAGGTGTACATCTGTGGTGGGTTTGATGGCGATCAGTGCCTCAGCTCAGCTGAAATGTTCAACCCCACCACAAACCAGTGGTCCCTGATCGCCCCAATGAGCAGCAGGAGAAGCGGAGTTGGGGTGATGGCGTACGGGAACCAGGTGTACGCGGTAAGGGCCAACACCACCCAGCACTGCCGTTTTTTGGGTGGCTGCAGTTCTCCAGGGTGGCCATGTGTTTAAATGAGGTTTAGGGAAGTTAAGAGCCAGCACGGTTGGTGCACTTCCCAAGAATATTATCACCCATCACACGCTTTTGGGTATGAAAATGGTGTTTGGCTATGTTTAAGCAGCTGCAGCAAAGAACATTATTTCTGCCACTGCCAAGAGCATCAGCAGCACAGAGCAGGGGCTTGGGCCTGTTCATTCATTGTTTATCTTCTCCATGGACCAAATCCAACCTCTGGAGAACTGTCAAAATTGACAGTTGCATGAAGTGCTTTGGAAAGCTCCTCAGAGAGCAGGGAGAAGACTGCAATGAGCAAGAGCCATGTTCAGAGATCTCGTGCTGATGCCTTTTCCCTGTTCTTAAAATGAGAGCCAAACACGGTTAGAAAGGAAAAAGGGGTTTTTACCTCAGTATTTATTTCAAGGATCCCTGGTGCACTCTGTCCATGTGGAACACACCAAAAATGCACATTGAAATGCCCACCCCAAAATGCACACCCATGATCGATCGGGTATAGAATTATAGGTGTTACAAATTAGCACATCTATCAAAGATTCCCCAATGAGTGAGGATAAGTGAACCCCCCTCCCGAGGAACCCTCCCCTGGCCCGGACCTATCTTTTAGTTTACAAAATGTGTTCAGAGAGGACCTTGCTGTCTGAGGCCTCCAAGATGTTCAGTCTCCTAACTCAACAAAACATTAAGTCTAGGAATGCAGGCTAAAAGAAACACCAAGAATACAAAAGGCCACAAAGGCATACAAAAGAGATATAAAAGAAAAGGCAAAAAATCATTATGGCATCAGTGCTCTCCACCATGCTCAGCCTGCAGCCAGGGAGGCAGGAGCAGTTCCCATCTCACGGGTGTGTGACAGGATCTGGCTGAGGAGAGGCCCCTTTCAGCTCTGTCCCTTTGGCGTTCACAGGTTGGAGGGTTCGATGGCAACAGCCGGCTCCAGAGCGTGGAAGCGTACAACCCCGTCGCCAACGCCTGGCACGCCGTGCCCTCCATGCTCAACCCACGCAGCAACTTTGGCATCGAGGTGATGGATGGCCTGTTGTTCGTGGTCGGGGGCTTTAATGGCTTCAGCACCACCGTTGCCACCGAGTGCTACGAGGAGGACACCAACGAGTGGTACGACGCCCACAGCATGGGCATCACCCGCAGTGCCGTCAGCTGCTGCGTGGTGCCAGGGCTCTCCAACGTCATGGAATACATTGCCAGGCAACACTACTACCAGCACAGCTCCTCCATGGACATCTTGTTCACCAGTTCATCTCGGAGCTCGCTGTCGTAAATAGTTCCCCTTAGCTAGGAGTGTTGTGATCAGCCATCACGGGATGCTTGTGTAAATAGTTCTGCTATCTAATAAAGTCTTCTGAGCATCCCATCACTGGATGCCTGTGTAAATAGCTCTCTTTAGGTAACAAAGTCCCCATTGCAGCAAGGGAGTATGTTCTCTTGTTCTCAAATAGAAATGATTGTAACAGGCCAAAAGGACCATTAGGATTTAAAACTTTCACTAGACAGCACCACTGAACCTGGGTATCAGCCACACCCTATACATCAATTTAAAAAATCAAAAGCACAACAGAATGCTAGAGAAATAAAAGGTTTATTTTCATTAATTCACCTCTTACAATAAACTTTAGTACAGTGTATTTAAGGTCAAGAACAGGACAGCAGGATCTGTTTCAAAGGGCTTATGACACACACTACTTTACCTCACAGGTAAGGACAGGAGTGCTGCTCCCTGGCAAACTGCTGTCCCTCTGTTAACATGCCAGGAGAGCAGAGCTGCTGCAACCCACAGTGACATGGACCCACGAGGAGAATCTGACTATTAATGGTCATCAAACAGCTCGTTAGTTCCACACTCTACATTCAT
Source organism: Daphoenositta chrysoptera (assembly GCA_013397915.1). Classification (NCBI taxonomy): domain Eukaryota; kingdom Metazoa; phylum Chordata; class Aves; order Passeriformes; genus Daphoenositta; species Daphoenositta chrysoptera. The sequence continues at coordinate 17,847 of VZRO01003874.1, forward strand.
ATTAGTAACAGGGTTAGATCCTCAAGAGCACCTGTTTTATCAGATTACACCCAGGACTGTCAAACAGGAGATGGCTTGTACCCCAACCTAAGGTGGACAGAGCTGAAAATAAATCCAAGCCACAAACCATTTTCTTTACGATTGCTTTTCAAAGCCCACTGGATGTTACAACATCCTGTTACAAGGCTGTGTTAAGAACAACATAAAAAGTTGTAATTCCTTGGGACTGGGTTCATTGTCAGCCACCAGGGTATTCCACAACACACAAGATGAGCCAAGAGTTTGCATTTTAATATTCACTGTAATGGAGAAAAATGCCATTGCAATAGTAAAGCAGAATACTGGGCACAGTTGTTCACAGCACATGTAACATGGGGCTGTTTGCTTCAACTCTGGAGTGATCTCCCACTATGTGCAAGGGAGTCTTATTAAAAACACACACAGCCCCTGGCTACTAATGGATTATCCAGGTAGTTATAAAATATTATGTACACAAATGGCCCCTGGGAGTTACTACAGCGACTTCCAGCACTTGCCAGGTGCCACTGGTACTTTGAGCAGAAAGTCAGGATAGGAACGTGTGTTTTGTGGCAGGTACCAGGACTGGTGTAGAGGTGTGATTGTCCTACAGAGAAGGAAAACTCCCCCCAATGTCCTTTTCCCTTAGTGAGGCCAGCAGTCAGCCTTCTCACCCCTGCTGAACACACACCGGGATCCTGCTGACAGCTGACCAGCCACTAGAAACACACGGGAAGAATTCTCAGGATTTTGGTTATGGGATCATATGATAAACAGCCAGCAAGCTATGGCGGGCAAGGCCCACAAGGAATTGTTAGGGATTCACAGGCTCGTGGGCTAAACTGCAGCCAGAGCCATGAATGCAATTCTCCCACCACCTCATGTGATGTAATGGATTGTTTGACCTATCACTCACAAACCTCATCAGTGCCACTGGTCCACTGGACTTCAAAGCTAAAAAACCCCAACTGCTTAAAACTATCTGAGAACAGGCAGAGCAAACATTAAGAGCAGCCTGTGCTGCTGCCACCCCCCCGCAGGGCACACAGAGGGACAGCACAGCACACAGGGCATGCAGCTGGCACACACGGGTTACCTGTCCAGGGATGGGGCTGGGCTGACACTGTCTCTCAGTGGAGTGCTTTTAGTAAACGCCACAGCTTGTCTGTCAGCCCAAAGTCCTCCTGGGAAGTGCAATGTCAATTTTGCTTAGAAAAAGCAAGACTGCAAGGTTTGTTCTCACCTCTTTGTTGCACAGTGCCATGCATTAAATATTCAGCTATTCCAACTGAAGGAACCATCTTGGTGTTTTTCCCTACAAATTGTCCCTATTCGATGGCAGACTACAAGAGGGCTTGGGAGGAGAGCTGTGGTGATGTGACCTGCCACTCTCCAACTGCCTGTTAAATCCCTTCAGCAGCGTGGAGGACATGAACTCCTCTCCATTGCTTTGGTGCAAAGTCTGGGAAAGTATCCTAAAATCAGCTCCCACAAATTGCTGTTACACTGATGGATTCAGCACTAGAGGCATTTGCACACTTTATCACAAACTGCTGCAGGAGCAGCAATTCTGCACCTACTCCAGCCAGACCTGCAAGAGTCCATGAGCCACACTCCATGGATCAACCCCCAGCCTACAGGCCTGCAGCAGCTGTTTGGAAACAGTCACCTGCAAACATCACCTTAAACTCACCTATTTCCTCTTGCATGAAGCCAGCAGCATAAATTTCACCTGCCCCAACAACCCAACAGGCAAAGAAAATACAACATCGTTACCACAGAGGAGTAAATTGAGACAAACTGTTCAGAATTTCAAGTTTGGTACTTTTTTTTAACTAAGGCTGGAGACTCTCTCACAAACAGACAAGTTATTGATATCAAAGTGGCCCAGGAACCACAAAGTGGAGCATTAAGGGACGTACACATCAGAGAAACCTTTACACACTTAGAGGTGGAAAGACTTACCCCAAGTTTCAGATATGATCTGGGCTGCCTGTTGAACTGGAAAAGGAGAAGGAGCAGCTCAGAAAGCAAAACAATTAAAACCAAAACAAACCCCAAACTGGTTAAAAGTTCTTTGCAAAGAAGTCACCCACATCAAAACCACCAGCAAATCATCAATGAACCAAGAACAGAAAGGTTTGTCTACACAAATTTTATAATACCCAGGTTACTCCTCCCATTCCCTTCCCTAAGATCCTGAGTAAGACTGCATGGGAAAACCTGGAACATTCAAATGAAGGGAAGGATGGGGAGAAAAGGAGGTAGGAAGTATGCACTGAAACCATTGGTAAATGAGAGCATTCTGGAGCTTCTTGGACTGGGGATTAGAAGTGCTCAGTGGGACAGGTAACTGAGAGGCAGGGATACTCCAAATGGAATATTCCACATTCTGTTCCCTGGGAGTGCAGCAATCCAGAGCCAACCAGGGCACTTGCATGTACAGCCACCTCAGAATGCCAAAAGGTGTTTAAATGAGCTTAAATCTCACCCCCACAGCAGGTGGGGAAATTCAGATACTTGGAGACTCTGAAAGTCCAGCTGTCCCCCCTTGCAGGAGCACTCGTGGCAGCTTGGTACAGAGCTGCAGCACAGCTGCTGGGAGCCCCTTGGGACAGCACATGGAGGGCAAAGGCTTCTGATTGTCAGAGACAGGCTGGGAACAGCAGGGGCTCTTCCATCACTTTTCACTAGAATTAAAACGTGCAACATTTGAGAAAAGACCTATGAGTAGCTCAGCTTTCACTATATTCCCGTGAAATAATCCCACCCTCACTGATCCACTGTGACAGAACTGAACAACCAGTGTGGGTGGGGGGCTCATCACTGGTTGTCACTCCTTTGCTCAGGCTGTTGACCCAAGTTCTTAAGTTTGAGTCAGAGACAGACTCAAACCTGCAAATACACCTGAAAAAAAAATCCACTGCCTCAAGCTCTCTTTTAGCAAGTGTCTTGTGTCCAACCAATCATCCATTTATAAACAAACTCTGCAGCCTCTCTACAACACACAGATACAAAATATTTAATACACATAGAAATGTCCTGAAGTAATTTCATAAAGAAAGATTGTGCTTTTGTTTCATACAGAACTATTGCACTTGCCTCCAGCTTGGGAAAGCCAAGTACACCAACACCAATCCTGTGAAGTTTAGTCACTGAGGAGAGAATCAAAGGAATGTCAAGAGATAAGTGCAAATGAAACAGGTGCTTTGAAGCACACACAAATGTAACCACTAAATTATTAAGAGAGAGATCTTTGATTTTCCAAGTAGAACTGTTAGAGACTATCTCTACAGAAACCCTTGGAACCAAAGATCTGAGGAGAGAAGTAACAGGCTTAATGCTCCCGGAGACATTTCACAGCCCGATACAGGCTACAGCTTTTCCCTGGGCATCATTAAGGAATACTGTTGGATTCACGGAGTGTCTCAATTCCCACCCACCCTCAACTTCTGAGCTTCTGAATTTTCAGGACACAACGGATGCTGGTTTTATGCATCAAATCCAATCCACCCCCTCATGTCTTATAAAGACACATCAAGCCTAACAGAAAGGTTTATTTCCTAGGCTCATCAGGAGTGATGTTCCAGACACTAGCACTCGATCTGGGAGCGCGGCATCCTCCGTAAGCTCAGGGAGTATCGGTGTATCTCCTGCATCTGCCTTTCCTGCATCTGCCTTATTCTATCTTTTTGCCACATGAGATTTTGTGGCATGGGGTACCTCTGTGTTCCCTGCAGGCACCTGAAGGGGATTCTCACGTGGCAGGCAGTGGCTCTGCAGCGGGGCTGCGGCATTGGGGGCAGGAGCATCCAGCGCTTCCGCTCGGCACAGTAGCGATAGGCCTCCTTCCTGTACTGCTTGTCGATGTCGTCGCTGTTCTTCCACCCCCCGATGATAAACACGTCATCTTTGTAGTAACAAATTGCTGCTCCTTCAATGCTCAGCACCTCGGGGGGCAAGGATTCCAGGATCTCATCCGAGGCCCTGCTGGAGATCTTTCCCTTGGCCTCCTCGTTGTCTATGGGGTAACTCTTGGGGCAGCACGATGCTGTGTGGTAGAAGTTGGTGTTGGCAACAGACATCTGGAAGGAGCAGTAGTTGTCGATGAGGGGCAGGGACTCCACGTCCTGCCACTGCCTGGTTTCAGCATCGTATCTGATGATAACGGCCCTCAGCCCGTCCTCGCTGTCGCTGTCAACCGGGGTGCGGGCGGCCACGTACACAAACCGGTCCTCCACGGAGACAGCTTTGACATCCCGCAGGATCTTTGGTGCCGACTCCAGGTTCAGCCATTTGTCCTGCTCAGGATTATAAATGGCCACATCTTTAAAGCCTGGACTGAAATTGCCGTGTCCACCAATACTGTACAAGTTGCCTTTCACTTCAGTAAGGCCAAAGGAATGCTTCCTGGTGATGAGATTTGAGACCTGCTCCCAAATATTTCTGTTCGGATTGTACCTTTCCACCGTCTTGGCAAAGCCCGGTTCCATGGAGCCAGCCACGTACACGTAGGACTCTGTCACGGCCACGGCGTGCCCGTCCAGGTGGTTGTGGATGTGAGGCAGGTTGACCCACCTGTCCTCGTCGATGAAGTAGCCCACGCACTCGCTCAGGTAGTCGCCGCCCTCGGACACGCCGCCGATGACCATGATGACGTCCATGTTCTGGCCGAAGCGCGGCAGCAGCGCGGCGGGACAGGCCGAGTGCTGCAGGTTCCCCGACTGCAGGTTCTCCGAGCGCAGGGCATGGCTCTCCACGGCCTCCGACACCAGCTTCACGCAGCTCTCGTTGCTCGACACCAGCCGCTCGGATTTGACGTGGCGAGTCAGGTACGTGGGTTTCATCTGAGACAATCTCAGCAGCTTAAAGAGATCTTCGAAGTACCGCTCTCTTTCCTCAGGATTTTTCTGAACCCACTTCAAAACAGTCTCAAAGAGGATTTCTTCGGAGTCCACCGTGATCTCCGAGTCTGAGAGCCAGTCCCGGACAAGGTGAAATGGCAAAGTGTAGAACTCCTCATCTTGGATCACTTTGTGGAAGTTTCTCCTGATCATATCCTGCGCTTTGAGGGCCAGCTGATTCAGGGAATACATGTGGGCCAAGCTGTGAACCGCCACACAGTTGGAGAGGTTCAGTTTCTTCTTCAGAAACTCTCCACAGAAGTCTTTTAACCGGGTTAGCAGAAACCTGCAGGACAAACACGGGAGTTATACATCCCTGCAAGTGTTCACGGCCAGGTCGGACAGGGCTTGGAGCAACCTGGTCTAGGGGAAGGTGTCGCTGCCCATGGCAGGAGGTGGAACTGGATGAACTTCTAAGGTCCCTTCCAACCCAAATCAGTCTGTGACCCTCTGAAGCCGTGTCCCTGTCCCCGCCAGCCTCCGCCCCGGCCGCCCTTACCTGTCCGCCATCTCCAGCACCTCATGGACGTTGCCGGGGCTCACGCGGATGGTGCCGGTGTACATGAAACCGATAACGGCCTCCACCGTATCGGGGTCGGGGCCGCTCTCCGAGCTCCACTTCTGCAGCTCCACGCGGCCCGAGCGCGACTCCGCGAACCCCCCCGAGAGCAGCGGCGTGAAGTATTCGGTGGCGGCGGCCAGGACGGACCGGTGCGCCCGGTACTCGCGGGCCGTGCCCGCGCCGCCGAAAGCCAGCGTGATGTCGCAGTACAGGCCGTGGCGGCGCTGCTCGTTCTGCCGCCACGCCAGGTCGGAGCAGTGCGCCGGGCACCCGAACTCCTCCGCCTCGGCCTCCCCGTCCGC
>VZRO01003874.1:23645-48658 GCA_013397915.1 Daphoenositta chrysoptera
GGGCGCGGCGCTGCCCCCTGGCGGAGAGAGAGCGCCGCTGCAGCGCAATGGCGGCGGCGCCGTGAGGGGAGCCGGGACCCGCCGAGACCCCGCGTCCCCTCAAGCTCGGGCCCACCGTGGATCCCCGTCCCCTCAGACCGAGAGCCCCCGGGACCTCGCGGGACACCGCGTCCCGTCACCCGGGACCCGTCGGGACTTGCCCGGACCTCGCGTTCCCTCAGACCGGGACAGCCCCGGAGCTCCATCCCCTCAGCCCGGAGCCCCCTCAGCGCCCCGGTCGAGGGCGGCCCCGGTGCTGCCGGTGCAGCTCGGGTACCACGGACCAGCCGCAGGCCCGGTTCCACGCGGAGCCTCTGGCGAGCCTGATCATTTTCTTCTTCCCCCTGCCCTCCCCGGCTGCACCTGAGGAATCAGGAATTCCCTCAGTCCAACCAACACAGGGCTGTTAATTACGATGAAGTAAGCTGTAGTCGGTTATTTCATGTTTGCTAATTTCCCTAATTCTTGTATAATGCTGTATCAATCGTAGCTAGTTTCTGTCCTTCTGTTTATTCTCTACTTTGCTACATTTTATCATTTCGACCTACACTGAAACAGGCAAGGTGAAGTCTGGATGCAGTTTGATTTTTATTTCTCTGCTTTTGAATCACCTGAAACAGACCCTGAGGAGTAATTGCTTTGAGGGTTGTTATTTTGCTAAATGAGAGCTTGTTACACATCCTCTTAGACACTGTTTAGGACCAACGTGCAGAAGCCACACATAGAAAAAGAATAAATTAGTAATGTGTATTTATTTGAGTTTGGTTACAATACACAGACAAGGAGGACACTGAAATTATTACCGAGATATTTTTGCAGCTGCAGATAACATGAATGACAGTGCACAGAGCAGCAGTCAGAGGAAAGGAGAGGTTGTTTGCATAAATACAGACACTTGAGTACGGGAATTTCACAGTTTTCACAGCAGTATGTTACAACTTTACACTTTAAATTACTACACCAGCTTGAGTAACATTGGTTATACATCAGCAGTGGTCCCAGGATTCAGGTACAGTCAGACCAAGGATAAGAACGTGGTAAACAAATGGAAAAAGAACTGACAAGAAGAAAATCCAAAGTCATGGCTTATGGGAATGACGGGCATGTTCCCCTCATGGGAAAGGTACAGCTTGGTACCAGAGTTATGTTCAGTAAGGCGTACCTATGAGCCAAACTCTACCCCCCAAACCCTAAATCTCTTCTGGAAACAAAATGAAATGAGCATAGGAAGAANAAAAAAAAAAAAAAAAGATGAGAGACAGTATTAAATACAGCAGGTAACAGAGGGAATAGCACAAGTTTTGGTTTTATTAGAGTAAGTTTCTATCCTTATAAAACAGTCGCTTTGCACAGTTTGACCAGGCAGCTCGACGTCTCTGTCCCAATAACTGTCTTTATACATCACAGTCCCACCGTGGCTGTCCCCTGGCCAGGCTTCTGTCCTCGAGCATTCCAAGGCAACAGCAGCTTCTCACATGGTCATGTGCTCCGGCAGGACATAGGATATGTCATCCCAGGGGTGACGGTACAGACCCTGCTTCAATCTCTTCTGGTCCAGGTAGTGTCCTGAAATGGGAGTGGTTTGTGTTACAAAATTCCCGTCCTCCCTCTTAGTCTCAGCCGTGAGTTGGAGTTCTGGAGTGCATTGAATGCCCCTGGGTTTCAGGTTTGTTTGGTGTTCTTGGGGCAGGGCAGCCCCAGGAGGAAGGAAAGGGCAGGGAGGACATAGCAAACTCACCAATGAATCCCATACTCCTGCCCAGTACAAAAATGCCATTGAGAGCTCCTATATCAATATATTCATCTGCTTCTTCCCTGCAAAAGAAAGGAAAATAAATGGTTCCTGGTAATCATCTATTTAAGGAATCAATCTCAGACAGGCTGGCACTTGCTCTAGTCCCAGAAGGCACACAAATTCCTGTGACAGCCTTCTGCCCCCAAAAGCCAGGCCAGGCTATGTTTCCTTCCCAGTATCCTGGAATTCTGACCCCCAGGAGCTGGCAGTGCAGCTTCATAGGAGCATGATCCAAGAACAGCAGCCCCAACACTCACCGTGTGAAAGAGCCACAATTCCTGAGCACGTCAACAAAGGCCACTCCAATAAAGCCGTCTACATTCAGGATAAGGTTTGGTTTCTGCAGGAAATAAAAAAACACCCCAATGAAGATGCCAACAGTGCAAATGGTGTTCACCTGGCACCTCCCACTCCAAAGGGCTGCCTGTAGCTGGGGACACACCAGCCCAGTGATGGAGAGGCTGCTCAGCAGCCTGAGCAAGAGCCACACTTAATGGGAATGCTGGAAAACCAGCCCCAAACAAGAAATCCGTTGGGTCAACCCCCAGAGATTCCCTGTCACGGGCCAGCACATGTGCCAACAGCCTCAGATTTACACCTGGCAGTGCCAGTGTGGACAGTGGCCACCCAGATGATGGTTTGGCTTGTTCAGCATTTGCCTGGTAGCCAAATACCTTCAACATTTCCACACTGCTGCTGTACTTGGCCTCAACTCTACCCCAGACACAATCCCCAGCAACAATTTATGAAACATGGCACTGAAAATAGAGCTGAGCCCCAGTCACTTTCCCTCCCATGAGAACCAGTGCCCAGAGCAGTTCAATACTGGGCTTTTCACCTTGGAAGTTGTGATTTTTTCTACTTCAAGTGCGTAGTCCAGCAGCGGAGTGGCTGGGAAGTGTTGCTTCACGTAGTCCTTGAGAATCTGAACTCTCATGTCAGGGTTGTTTATCTGCAAGTTCAGAGCACATTACAGTCAATGATGTTGCCTCTTACAGATACTCTTTGTATATTTGGGAGAATTTGGTCAATAGCTGCCTCTGAAACTTGCCAATTTTCTTTCCTTTGTTTTTGCTCTCCCCCACCCTTCCCTAAAAATCCCTCCAGTTTGTCCTAATGCAGTTTTCTTACTGATTTCACTCGGTGTCCAATGCCCATGATCAGCTTCCCTTCCTTCTTCATCTTATTCACAAACTCCATGGGGATAATCCCACTGTCAAAAGCTTTGCTGAACATTTTGGCTGCGGCATCCAGTGCTCCCCCAAACCGGTCACCCTGGGTGCAGGACACAAAGGCAATTACAGCAAAGGACTCCACAATTAAGATGCAAACCCAAGATTATCTCCCACATCCACCCTCCTGGTCTCTGTGGCATTCATGATGTTAGAGTTGGGCAGGCACCTGAGAGAAAGCATCTGCTTATCTCTCACACAAGTGCCAATTTGGAGTCAGTGCATCTCTGCTAGAGACAACATGGGGGAAAATGCAATCCAAAGTCTGTTTTAGTAACACTTTTCAGGGTTGAGGCAACCAGAGTCAACACTGACAGCAATTTGGCTGCTACAAAATATTTCTAGACTCAGAGGAGACAAACTAGTCTGGCTTAATACCATCTACCTACCATTACTGGAAAAATGTACCAGATTTGCAACAGGGAGCACTGAACTGTTAGAATTGAAATTCAAAGTGTGAGTGGACAGACACTACCAATTTGTGACTCTGCAGCCAATCCAAAAATTAATAGTAATAAAAGCTAGAAGAGTAATAGTAACAAAGCTAAACCTCCTGGTATCAGGTACTCACAATAGTAAGAAGGCCTGAAGTGAGGCTTGAGACCAGATCTTTGCCAGCCCTGGCACAGACGATGGTGTTGTGGGCTCCAGACACAGCTGGCCCGTGGTCTGCTGTCACCATCAGGCACATCTCGATGAACTGGCAGGCATACCTGGGTAACCTGGGCACAGACACCACATCAGTCAGGGACAGAACACAAATGCAAATGTTTGTAAAGTCCCCAGTCTCTCCAGAGTTGAGGTGACACAAGTAGTCAGAGAGTGTCAATCAGGCCTACAACACAGAAATTTCCTCAATGCACCACAAGACTCATGGAAAACTTCATCCCGAGACTAAAACACATTGTATGCAGCCCAAAATGCTGACGTGGTGTCATGGAAGGAAGACAGGGATGGCATTCCAGTGAATCTGCCTTCACAATGGAATCCTGGAGAAACTTTTTTTGCTTAAAAGTCTATTAATAAACAAGAAAAACTCCAAAGACTCTGTGAGCTTTCACAAGAGCTGCCTCACCTCCTCTGAAACCAGAGCAGGCCTAGAACCCCTCCGATTCCCATCTCCTCTTTGAAGACCTCGGTGATGGGCATCCCAGCATAGATCAGCTCCTGTCCTCGCTCATCACAGATGCTGGTCATGAAGGAAGCTGGCTTGCGAATCAGTCCCAGCTCCTGAAATTGCAGCATAAAGACAGGATATTAAACAAACCACACCAGCAGAAAGGGGCAGCACAGGGCAGAGCTGGCAAACAGCAACACCTCAGGCTTGCCCTTGGAGCACTTTCCACAGCCCAGAACCAGCACAGCCAGCAGCTCACAAGTAACACTACAAAGCACAAGGTATAACCCCAATGTGGCATCCAGAATCACAGCAAATGCCCTGGCTGGTTCCAAGGAACCCAAAAGCAGGTAAACCAGCACAGCTCACCCTTGCCCAGGAGTAATCCATTGGCACAGTTGGAGGAGGCACTTCCTCAGCTGGTTCAATCACTCTTTTGGCCACAAGATCCTGGTACACAGACCTAGGGAGAGAATCCCTTCAGTAACTCTCCTTCTAAGAGATCCAAGCGAGGTAATCTAACCCAGATGTTAAAACCCTACAATGAGTAGAAGTTGCTTTCCTTATGCAGAAATATATTCCCTACCAGGCCAGAATCAGTGCCCTGATATGTTTTGCTCCCTGCTGAAGGTGCCCTGTGAGTGTGACTTACTGAATGACCTCTCCCAGCTCATCGAAACTCCGGGGAACAAACACTCCAGCTTCCTTTAAGGCTTGATTCTTTGCTACAGCAGTTTCAGAGGCCTGGTTGGCACAAGCTCCTGCATGGCCAAACTGCACCTACAAACAGGAGAAGAGAGAACAGTAAGAAATACAGGCTGTTACCTGCAGAGAGTGGAACAGAATAAAGCTCTGACTAGGAACACCAGTGAGTGCACATCTGCATCCTCTGGGCTACCAAAACTCCTGGTTGCAGCCAGAGCCAGCAGAACAATCACAGGGATGTTCTGACCTGGAATCACTGCAGGCTCATCCATTCATGTTCTGCCTCCCTAAATTGCCCCACTTCAGAACTGCTTAACATAGATCTTTGCCATTCCCTCTCCAGAAACAGGCAGCTATGGGAATTTGTTGCTTTTCCCGGGATCTTTGGGCTCCCTTCAAAAGTAAGCAGAATCCCCTGTAAATTTCCCATGACAGAACTATAGAAGCACAAGATACCTTTATCATTTATATTTGTGAACTTTCACACAATAAAGTTACTACTGCCCGTTCTGGAAGGTTTGGATACAATCAGTGAAGTTGTGTTTTTCTTCCTGTTGTGGATATATCCGTATTTTATGCATTTGCACCCATTTTTGCACATACCTCTGAGGAGAACATGGTGGCACAGGTACCAATGCACCAGCACACCACTGGCTTGGTGATCCGGCCTTCTTTAATGCCCCTGCAGATCTTGTACTCTTCCGTGCCTCCAATCTGCAGGGAGAGAGAGATGGTTCCAAACTGCACTTTTGATAAAACCAGCTCTGAGACAACACAGAAGCATTGCTGGGATTTTTTTTCCTTTTTCACTGAATAATGGCTGAAGTCTCAGAACAAAGCCTCCTGATTTTTCATAATTTTTTTTTTTTGTAAGTAGGAAAGACTATGCTTGCCTGTGGAATACATTCAATTTCTTTTGATGAAAGCAGCAAGAAATTAAATTCAGAATATTCAGGAACAGTAGAAGTAGCTGCTGTTTAGCATCCTTGCAGCCAGGTCAGATGCTCCCAAAACAAAAACCACACATAGGTATTTCTCAGGTATTTCAAGTGGTCTCACTCACCTCCCCCAGTACTACAATCATCTTCACTCCTGGAGTATCCTGATAACGCAACACATGATCCATAAAAGTTGAACCAGGATATCTGTGTGCAACACAGGGGAAACAGTTTTATTTCATACTTTTCTGAAAGAAAAACTACCACCCAACCTGCCCTTCTTTCTCCAAATTACCAACAATTCTTCTGTTCACCAACTTGAAAACCAGTGTCTGCAGAAGGTGCCAACTCGTACCTGTCTCCTCCAATGGCCACCCCTTCATAGACCCCGTCGGTGGTTCTGGAGATGATGTTGTTGAGCTCGTTGGACATCCCTCCAGAGCGGGACACGTAGGCCACACTGCCAGGACGGTACAGCTTCGATGCCAAGATGTTATCCAGCATGCCTCCTGTGTTGCCTATTTTAAAGCAACCTGGCTTGATCCCACCAACCTACAAGAGAATTAGAGAAAGGTGGAAAGCTTTTTAAAATCATGAAACTGAGAAATGTTTGTATAAGACAGCATTGTCAGCATTTGTGCAGACAAGGATGGACGGCAAAGACATTAAGATGAGAGACTAACACGCACTTCCTGTGACCGAAGACAAAGTGCATTGTAGGATACATTTCATCCATCAGAGAAAACTGATCTGAAGGTTAAGAAAGACAGGAGAAGACGGCCATCAGTACTTACAGTTGCAGGCCCAATGATGGTGACTCCCTTTTTATCAGCTGCCTTGATCAGTTTGCGTGTCAGGGCCTCCGGAATGCCCTCGGCAATGATGGCAATGGTGCGGATCTGCAGCGAGAGAAATAAAACCATGGGTACCCCCAGGAGCTGCCCCCTGTCAGGCCCCTGAGAGGTCATACTTGGGAGGTCACTCTGTGCACTCTCATCCAGGAAGGCCCAATGCACAAATCTCAAGTCTGCTGTGATCTTCACAACAGTCTCAATGCTCTGGTCAGGGAATTTTCTCCCCCTTGCACATCAGAGCAGCACTGTATTTTAATCAGCCTCTGCTAACCAAGGAGCACCAAGTTCCTCTTAAATTGCAGCATTAGGATTTGCCAGGGACCCTCAGTATCCTCCTTACAGTTTGTAAGGGGTTAGAATTGGGGGTTATCTACTAAGTTGGAAAACCAAGACAATTTGCTAATGCCATCATGGTTTAAGAAAGACCAGTACCCTGCTAACAGGGTCTTCCTTCTTCTCTTGGGCTTCTTCTGGATCCTGGGCTCACCTGGGGATAATTCATGGTTTCCACAGTGCTGTCGTAGGCAGAGCGCAGAGACGCAAAGTTGATGAGAACGTCCACCTCTGGGTGCTTCCTCATGGCATCTGCCATGTTCTTGTAGACTGGGATCAGGATTTCTTTGTGGCCCCAGTAGAACTTCTGCCTGTGGTCACCACTGTGGAAGAGAAGATGGAAAAGCCCTGACCTTAAGGCTTCTGGAAAGGCAAAGGGACACAGTGCATGCAGATAGAGGAGTTTACAAACCCCATTCTCAGCCCCCGAGACTGACTGAGACACTCACGAGCACGTGAGCGTGTGTGGGGAGGGACCATATGACAGCAGAAGGTTCTTCAGAGAATAGGACAGAGCAGCATATGGAAGGAGACGGGCTAATGGGGACAGAGGCATCCAGCAAGATGAATAAGCTCTCCCACAGTGAAGTTACCAGAGCCTTAACTCTACTCCAAGCTGGAAGACAGAATGAGGCACAGAAAGAGTAATGAATGAGAGGCGTGCAAAGCTGTGTCACTGGGCTGGTGCTGACACTGGACTGGGGGAACAGGAAACCAGTATCTCTGGTGAACAGCCAGGACGGCAATGGGAGGGCCAGTCAGCTTCCCAATCCTGCTGCAGTGGGACTCTGCCCATCCCACAGACACTGGAGGGGAAGCACCTGGGAAGGTTTCACTGCAGATATTTCATACACAGCAGATGCTCTGACTGGAACTGCAGTGAAATCTGACTGGGCAATCATCTAAGCGTGTGGATACAGGCTGTGTTCCCACGCTGGTACATTCGTGACAGAACATTCCAGGTTTTGCCAGCCTGACTCCCTCCCAAAAGGTCAAGCAGAATCAGATAATTACAGCCTTAAACTTTAATCCCTATTGCTTTTTCTTCCTTAATCAACTGCAGCACTGCCAGGGGCTGCCACTCACCTACAGACATAGCTGTGCCTACACTCAGAACCCCAAGGTTTGCACTTGCTGAGAAGTTATTACAGAGCTGCAATTACCATCAGAGCTGCAGAGTAACAGTACAAGGTCTTAATTGTCAAGAGAAGTTCTCTGCAGGACAGAGGTTGATTAGACATCAGCTCTCCAGGATGTCTGTAAATACCACAGGAATGAACCAAGGCTCCTGCCTGGCTCTGGGCTCCCACCTCACAGTACTGGAAGCAACAGCTGCTGTTTCCCTTCTCCCTGCTTGCCCTGTCCCACAGGGAGACCCCCACACTGAGGGGTTACAATAAAACAGCTCGTGCACACCCAAGAGCCCCTCTCACCCCCGTAAGGATGAGTAAAAGAGGGTGAACACCACAAGGGAACTCTCTATCCCACCGAAGGATCCACAGGCTTCCTGCCTGCTAAGAAACCACTGCTGCTATTAGAAAGAATATGAAAAAGATTTAATTTTTTAAAAATTTTGTTTGGCTACATACCTGCTTTAGTCTGTCAGCAGAGCTGCTATGATTCTGGGTAATATTTGGAGGGGTAATTCCTGCTGCTGCAGGCACAAATTAAGGTGTTTCAGACAAGCACACAGCCAGCAGCAGGTGAGTGGAAGGAGCCTTACACAGCCTGTCTGCCTTTGCTGAGCTGGGGGCTGGAAAGAAAGCCCAGGCAGTCACACCTGCCTTACTCATTGAGTGAAGAACAGAATTTGGACATCTTTTAAAAGCGCATGAAGTGGAACTTCAGTTCTGTGGTGAACATTAAGCTGTTTCAACACCGCAGCCTGAAATCAATGACTGAAGGAAACAGAGCAGCCTACAAAGCCAACTCATGGGTGGAAGGGAGCAGAGGAGAAGGTGTTCCAGCAGGGATGGAGACCAGGGCAGAGCTCCACTAAAGAACCACAGAGACTGAGAGAGAAGAGTTGGAGGGAAATGGAAAAGTGACGCAGTCACAGGTTACTTACGTGAAGGGATAAACCATGGCAGCCACTGAGGGTTCATCCCGGGAGCAAATGTAGTCAAAATCCAGCATTCCTTGGACAGCCCGGGTCTGCATCCCCCACACGATGGCTTTGGTGTGGCGGCTGAACAGCGTCGTGGCTTTTCCTGCTCGGAGAGGGGAAGAAAACCAAACCATGTTCAAATTGTACACCTGAGCAAGACACAAACTGCAACTTTGCCAAATGCCTGCTGAAAGGCTCCTGGGTGAGTGTATTCCCCCCACTCCAAACTGAACCCGAGAGGTGAACTGCAGTTTGAAGGATGGAGTAGCCACACTGTCCAAATTAAGGAAGAAACTGTAGATGAAGCAGCAACCCCTTCTCTGGATTCTGAACTCAACAGCCAGGTTTTGGGGTTCACTAAATGGGCAAGTGAATCACAGGAGGGAGGCTAGTACAGGATAGGAGAGAAGTGAAAACTGCCTCTGCCTTTCCTCTCATGGGCCTTTCATCTTCCTCCTAGTTTTCTTATGCAAAGCTGCAGAGAACTTAGAATTTTGTTTATTTATTTGCATGTAGCCCACAGTCTGGGCAAACCATGGGAGGTTGGTCAGGGCACCATAGTAGAATGATAGGAAATTTTAAAAAAAGGCAGGAAATGGTGGGGACAAAGAATGTAAAGGAGCTCAACATACTCAGGTTTTCTTTCCTTTTTTTTTTTTTTTAATGATCAGAATCCAACACAAACTTGATGGCTCCAAGAATTTATATATAGCCCAAAACTTGGCTTCAGGGGACAGAGTCACAGGAAAAGTAACAGTTCAGCCAGTGAGGATGGACTGTTGGTTCAAAGTGTATTTACACCACTTGCCACAGCACAACGTTGACTCCAAGCAGAATTAATTTTAAAACTTGTAAAAACTCAGAGCTGATCCACCTGCTGATGCCAGCTTGGGCTACTGCTGAGTTCTTTCTGGATTTGGATCAAAGGTAAACAGCATTAGGGATTAAACACGACACTGTTCCTCTGGCTTCAGCAAAGAATCAGTCCTCACTCTCCAGCCCTACACACTCACAGTTCAGATTCACTGCAACACGACTTATCATTAGGGAACTGCTTACTCCAAAATTCTGTTTATCTTGCAGGTGCCTGCAAGGAGGTACCATGAGTGTTCCCAGGAACACCAAAATGCAGACCCAGAGAGGTGATGCTGTTTGTCTGAGAGCATGCAAGCAATAATCTGAGAATTCCCCTTCTACTGTCCCTCCTCATGATAAGGGAGGTAACTTGAAGTTCTTCTTTGCCCCCATTCCAGTTTATACTCACCCAGCACAGCGGCCAATAGAGTCTTAAAGTCCCTATAGAATAACTTCACTGAGCACAAGCTTTAATGGTTTGCTGGACCGGTAAGGCAACATTTAATTCATATGTGACTTTTCTGTACTTTCCAAACCTGATAACCAGGGCCCCTGCACTACTTTGCTTCCCTTTGAAACAAGATAGCAGCTATTGGTCACAATTAGTGACTCCTCCTTTTGGAAAGCAAAGGAAACAGAGCTTTTCACTATGTGCCTCGGGCTGTTCTTCTCTGTGATGGTTGTGGGCAGGAAGGGAAGAAAAAATAAAGTTTGTTTGAGACCTGGCCCTCTCTCCCCCAGAAATAGGAAGTATTTGTGCAAAGACATATGTGATCTGCACTTGAAAAACCAGATGAGAAGTTCACATGGTGACAGCTAAATATGCTGGGCAGGAGGGAAGGACCAGACAACACAGCAAACTTTTGGAGAGAAAAAACAGCAACAAAACCAAGAACTAAAGAAGTCAGCTGCCAGCGAGGCCAGGCACATTCAGCTGGTCACACGGGTCCTACCTGAACCAGGTCTCGAGGCTGGAATTGAATCTGTTGAAGAGAGAATCACTCATGCAACGGTATGACAGAGCTGGCTGCTGCCAGCCCACTGGCCAGGCACCCAGGCAGGTGCTGCAGCAGCCCTCCTCTCCACAGCACTCAGGGCTTTTGGGTTTGCTCTTGTTAGAAACAAGCAGACTGGAGCCCTCTCTCTTACTGTACTTCCTCTTGATGTGCTATTCCTGAATATCCCAGATCAGAGCAACTCTGACTCGCTGTGTGTATGAGCTCATGGCACAAGTGAGCTGCTAAACCACTTAGCTACACTCAAAGATAGGCAGGTACCACAAAACCACTTCCCTTTATATCTGGAAAAAAATGCATTTGTCTCATGCCCATCCTGCCTTTGGGAACAGCAGAGCACTGCCAGCAGCACTCCCAGGGCTGGACTTACCAAGAGGTGCTGTAGGTTTTGCCTTCTTAGCTGGAGCAATACCATCTGGTTTGGACTCAGAGAAGGAAGCAGTTCTGCTCGGTGCTGGAGTCTGAAAGATTCAGAAGCCAAGTCAGTGAGGGACAGTGCTCTAGGTATGGCCTGCAGCACAGAGGAGGGGATGGCCTCAGTTTGGCTACACTGCTCTACTACAAAGGAAACCAAAGAAAATGAGTTTTCAGATAGGACCATTTCAGTCAAGTGATTGAAAATTGAATGACCCAGTAGGTTCAACAGTCACGCTGTCAGCTTTGAGAGGCCCTGTTTTCTGCACGAGTGAGATGGGCACTGGGGTGGCCACTCCTGATCAACTGCGCAGGCAGAGTCACGTTGGTTTTCCTGAAGTTTCCTACGAGCACTAGAGGCCAATATCTGTTTCCAGCCTGTCTGGACATGGGGCTGCTGCCTTCACGAGGCTCCTCACCCATGTGAGGAAGGAACTCACCGAGGGGCTGCCGCTGGCGTTGAGGAGGAAGTTGGCGGTGTGGGCGGCGGCGGGCGGCTGGTTGGGGATGGGCCGGTGCCCCAGCGCCATGCCCACGATGGCAGTCATGTGGGTCTCCGTGCCAAAGACATGGATGGGGATCCCCGTGGTCTTCCCTGTGGACATACACAAGAGCAGTCAGCCTCCTCAGGGGAAAGCTCTGCCAAAGTGAAGCATTTAACCTTGAGAAAGCTCAGCAGAAAGCAAGTGGAAGAAACAAGATGCAAGGACGTAACTTGAGGAAAAGCTTGGTCCTTACCGACTTCTCCCATGACACGTAACCCTTCCTGGTAGTTCGGGCCTCCTCTTCGTACAAAGATCCTCACCTCATGCTCCTTCAGAGGGCCTTGGTAATCCTTAATTGCTCTCACAATCCCCTAAGAGAAACACACAGGACAGGTGACCCAGGCAGCCAGACATTTACCCTGTCCCACCATCTCAGGAACTCCTGGAAGAGATGGACTATGGGCCTCAGCCAAACATGGAAGTGGGAAGAAGGGCCTGGGGCTGACAACTGGGTGTTTGCTGATGTTTGTGACTGGTCACTTACTTTAAAGGTGGCTGCTACATTGGTGAAGTTTGCAATGCTGCCTCCAATAATCAGGATCTTCCCTGAGGGAAGAAACACAGGTAAATAAAACCATTTCAAGAGCAGAGTACTCCAAGATCACCAAGCAGTTAAGGACAAAGTGAAACAAATCTGCAGAGTAGCCAGTTGTGTTTAGTAGAAAAAAAACTCTAAAGCAATTGTGTTTAGTAGAGCCTGGAAGATAAGAGCTTTATACCAAGCAAGAATGCTTGATAAGGATCTCTCAGGCCCCACAGAAAACCACAAGTCCTCTCTCTGAAGCAAGAGCTGACAGAAATCCCTCCCTGATTCCTTCAGAAGGCAGAAGTACATTGAAAGCTCTGCCAAGGAGAGCTAAGCATAGTAACAGCCCAGATGTGCCCAGGTTTTTCTGCCAGACACAGCTTCACAGCTTTGGAATTGCAGAGTCTCCCTCACCTTCCGGATGCTTCTCTCGGGTCATGAGGGAGAGGATGGTTTTAGCATAGTCGTAGGTCTGCTGCTCACTCGGGGCTCCCGAGTATTCCCCGTAGTTTGCCAGTTCATTCACTCCCCCCAGGTCACAAATGGTGTCACTGTAACAATAAAAAAAAGCTATTTAAGAGATTAGCTATAATTTGAGTCACTGTAAAGGTCCTAAAGTATTCTAAATCCCTGGGGACTCTTAACAGAGGGACAGAGCTGTCTACTGAAAACAAAGCTTCTCTCCTCTTGGTGCTAGTCACAATTAATCTTGTCATCCTCCTCAGATACAAACTCAGTGACCACAACAATCATATTACCCTCAGCCTCCAGCCAGCTAGCTTCTTTGTAAGTCAGAAAGCAACTCTGTCTCTGTAAGAAACTGCATCTAACCCTAATCCTTCCAAAATTCAATTCCCTACGGGACACTATGTTCCATATCCTGGTGAGAAATCTGTCCAGCATCTTCATTCTGAAGAGATCCCAAACAGTCACAGTATGGGAGAAATGACTTTAGAAGAGCTTACTTTCCAGAGGCTGCAGCAATTATGCTCTCCCCCTCTGGAAACCTCGTTTCCATTACCTGTACACCACTGAAGCACCACCACCAGCCACCATGGTCCAGATCCTGCCTTTGGGGTTCAGGATGGTCAGCTTCAGGCTGGCCCCACTCTTGGCATCCAGGTCAGCAATGTAGGCTTCCTGCAGAGAGAGCAGCACAACCTCAGCTTCCTCCTGCACCTGCCTTTCCATCCCAAGGGTTCATAGTGCTGGGTGCATTTGGACACACAGAGCAATCACATCTCATCCTACAGCAGAGGGACAGCAGAGCTACAAACACAGCATTTGTCAGGGACAGAGGCCCAGCTCCATCCCTCC
The DNA here is from genome assembly GCA_013397915.1 of Daphoenositta chrysoptera. Classification (NCBI taxonomy): domain Eukaryota; kingdom Metazoa; phylum Chordata; class Aves; order Passeriformes; genus Daphoenositta; species Daphoenositta chrysoptera. The sequence continues at coordinate 37,439 of VZRO01003874.1, forward strand.
ATCACAAGACAGTCACAAAATCTGAACAGAACTGTAAAGTCTGTTCTGGCCTTATCTGAGACTGAGACCTGAGGAAATCTAAAAATCATCTCACCCATGGTGACCACTCTGGCTGTGCTGCAGCCAGGAACATAATCAGTGAGAACTGTAATTTGGCTCAACGTGGTGCTCCTGCAGCCCACTGTGCCAGGCTGCTGAGCAGCACTTCATCAGAGTTCATTAACATTCCCAGCAAAGACTCTGCCATAACAACCTTCCCAGGGACTTGGAGAGGGATGATTCAGAGACAAAACCTAAACTAATCCTTTTAAGAGCAAATTGAGTTGAGTGTTGGCATCCAAAAAGCTACATGGAAAGGAACAGCTAAATGGATTTCCTGGCCACAGTACAAAAACCTTCCAACTGAAGCATAATTATAATTATTTAAATGAAAAAGTCAGGACAGAAATCTTTTTGGAGAAAGAAGAACAGAATCCTGAAATAAGTAACAGAATAATTAAGGAGAGAGCTCTACTTCCAACAGCCTCTGAAGCAGCTGGGACCTGTGTCTGGAGCAGTGCTTGTGCAGTACAGACCCAGGGAATTTGGAAAGGGAAAAGGCACTGCTAGCTTTACAACAAAGTGCCACCTGCAGGCCTCATTTTGTCCTCACTTTTTGGAAAAACAGGTGTATTAACAACTTCTTACTTAAAAGTTTCAGAGATGGTGATTATTTTCTCTGGATTCACACTTGGATGCAGCATTTGCACACAGCTGCTGCTCTGCTCTCAGAACTGTCACTGAAACACTGAGGGAGCATCAGCTCCCACGAGGCTCCCAGTAACCACTGCTCCAACAGAAAAATAGTGATGCTGAGGGAAGCAACATGGGGAGAAACCACAGAAGGAATCTCTGCACAAGTACAGAGCTCTGGCACACGGCTGAGGAAAGTTAAATATCACCCTCCAATAAAAACTCAATTCTGAATTAAAAAACAGAGCTGGGAAACAAACCCAGTTCAGAGTGTGATTGTGAGCAGTCCTAGGACTGCAGCTACCTGTGCCCAGGCTATCATGGACAGCACTGCCAAGCTGCTTGAGACACAGCAACAAAACCACTGGAAACCACAATGCCACGGGCATGGAAGCAATGATGAATTCAGGACACAGGGAAGGAATTCCAGCTGTCACTTGCCTCAGGGTAAGCTTCCCGGCCAAAAGGAGGGGGGAACTCCACATCCCCCCACTTCACTTTGCAGATGTAGTCAGCCGTCGCGTCGATCTTCGCAGCCAAATCAAGGATGTAAACACCATCCTTGGTCACCACTGCAGTGAAAAACAGCACAATTAGCTCTGGCTTGTACAGAGACACATTACAGATTTATTCCAACATCTGGTACCACACAGAGATCACTGCAAAAGCTGGGTGACTGCTGTTTCCTCTGGCACTGGGCAGTATCTACCAGCCCCAGAAGTTCCCTGAGGAATTAACCAGTAACTGTGGCCATGGTCCAGGCTCTGTCTCAGGGGCTGTTTTGTTCTAACAGTGCAATTTTTACGTTCTTCAGGTCTGCCTTAACATTCCTTTCAAGGGAATTTTTCATTTCCTCGTTTTTAATTCACTGAATGAACAGCTCAAAGACATTTCACTGCCACTTCCGTACTTCTGCACATGGCACCAGGTGCTGTTGTGAATTACTGAACCCAAAGAAGGATCAAGAACACATTTCAGTATTTCAGAACAGAAAGTTCTGCTCCCAGAAATATCCATTACCTAATGGATTGATCTCAAGGTACGTAAAATACAGATCTTCATAAAGGTTGAACAGGCCACAGATGAAGCTGGCCAAGATGCTGTAAAAAAAAAAAAAACAAAAAAAAAGTAACACAAGTTAATGAAAGCAGCCAAATCCAAGAACAGCCTGCTCTGTTCGTTGGTATTAGCAGCAATCTGCAAATCTACTCTGCATCAATTTCTTTCATTCTCATTCATCTTCTCTGGATGGAGCCGGGGTGATGGATGACTCAAGGGAAGGAAGACCTTGATGACTCATTTTAATTACCCTCCACCAAACTCTGCTGAGGACACAGTTGCTCACAACTGTCAGAGCTGTGCAGTCTGATTTATCTCCCCACAAGACAGAAGTGCGTCGTTGTCTCCCTGCTGATACCCATCTTTGTCAGATCTCTGAGCTTTGTTAGCTGTACTGGGGAGGAGGCTGCAGTGAACTGATGGAGTGACAGGCTCCTTCAGCCCTTCAGTACTGCACAATGTCAGCAAGGATTAGGCTGTGTTTGGAAAAATCGTGACTCATATTAGGATAACGAGGTATGGGCATCTAATTGAGGGAGATGCAGAAGCCTTGAGATCTACAAATAAGCCTGCAGGAGAAAGAACAGGAGAATAACTTTGGAGACCAGGCCACAGCAAGGGAGAGGGAAGTTCTGAATTAGCAGTCAGATTCACATCTCATCACCATTTCACAGAACAAAAGAAACTTCTCTGCTGGCACAAAGGATCAGAATTCAGCACATGTCTCCAGTCTCAGGTTGAGACCTGAGCAGGCTGACAGGTGCTGCTGCCAAGTAAAGGCTCAGCACTAGGAAACCTTATTTTTGGGTTTTACAGACAGCTCAGATAAGGTCAGAGAGCTTGGATTCAGGATGCACAGCATATTCTGGAGAGCAGCAAGAACGACAGGAGAGTGAGCTTCAGGGTGAACAAAACAGACAGATGTGGCACTGAGATAAAAGACAGCAGCTGCTGCATGGCTGGTCCTGCCCAGAACTGCATCTCTACTTACTCCTTCTTGTTAGCTGGTGCATGCTGCAGGAGATGCTTCTTCACATCCGATTCACTGAGCTTCTCATCCACTGCCACGAGCAGCTTCTGAGCTTTGGCATCCACATCTCCCACATCCACACCCCCTTCGTGGTGGAAGAGCACGTAGTCTCCCTCCCGGGCAGCGTATATGCACACGTAGAACTCTTCCTCCTGTGCCACAGAGCAGGGACAGGCATTAACCAGTGACATCCAGAGAAGACCCTGGAGAGGCTCTTGTGCCAGTGCTGGGACTGGGGCAGCTGAGGCCACCATCGAGCTTCCCAAGGAGCAGCAGTGCTGGAGTGGCCCTGACACTGCCCAGGGGTGTGCACCAACACTGTCAGCTCAACAGCACATTCCCAAATTTCTGCTTTCTCCACTGTACCAATCAGGCTAAGCATGCAAGTCCAGAAAGATTTAAAAGCCCACTTTTATGTGTACTAACCTGTTTGTGAGGGACGAAGGGTTCAATCAGAAAGTTCTTTAAGATTCCCTTTGCATTAGCAATCTGGGGACAGAAAACAAGATAAACACCCATAACTGCTTGTCCAGCACATTTGTGACAGCATAAGGAAAGGTTTGAGAATTAATCAGCACTGCTCTAAAATTGCTCCCTCTCCATCGTGCCTCCTGGGGAACCACTCCTTCCTCTCCAGCACAGCATTCAGCACTGTCACCCCAGGATATCTGGTTACAGGAGTCGGTCACCTTTCCCATTCCTAACAGGACAGAGGGGTATCAGAATTACACCAGGACAGCTGCTCTCCTTTCCTGTCCCAGAGACAGCACTGTCACTGGGCCCTGCTCAGCACAGTGAGACACAAGGGCTTGAGCTGCTCTTGGAGTAGGGGAAAATTCAGAAGTGAGGAATTCCTGAGCGAGTGGCAGGAGCAGAGGCCTCATAGTGCTCACCCTGAAATGGTATCAGGGAACATGGAAGAGCAAGAGAATCCTCTAGTCTCTTCTTATGGGTCCAGGAACTGTTCTGTGTAGGCACCTTCCTGTTATCCAAACCCATGTTTCCAGGCTCAAGAGACATTGGGGGATACCCCCTGCTTCTGAGGACACCAGTGGTCCCAAGCCTGTGGCCCAGTCTTTGCTTTAGATATGGTTGTTGTATTGTGCTAAAGGAGTGATTTCCACACCCATTGTTCTCCCAAGGGGGAGCACTCAAGATGCAGTTCCTGCTGTTTCCCAATTCTTCAGGCAGCCACACCAGCTCGGAGCTAGAGCCAGCAGCAAATCAATCCCAGCAGGGCCAGAGGCATAAATTCCTTGAGGCAGCACAACTCCATCAGCTCCCAACACACAGCAGCAGGGATGGCAGGCACTTCATTATCATTAGCACTGCACTGTCATTCCCAGGAAAATAAATATTACTGGGCAGCACCGAGTTAAAATAAGGACCTGAAGTAACACTCAGTCATCAGCCAAAACACACGGGCTGGCTGCAGTAGAGGAGCAGTTTATGATAACTTTTATACTGTCCTGGGAACAAAAGGGAAGCACTCACCGTGGTTTCCTGGCCCAGGCGCTGCTTGAGCCAAGCCTTCACCTGATCCAGAGTGAGATTAATCCCAACCAGCCCAAGCTTCCCACGTCTCTTGATGAGCTGATCTGGCTTCACCACTAAACGCTACAAAGGTTGGGCAAGAGATTTAAAGGAAGAAGCATTAGAAAGTGACTTTGGTCAAATGGTTCTCTGCAGATAGTGGAGCAAAAACTTAAATCAGATCTGCACAGCACGTGTCCTTGCAAAATTCCTTTAATCTTGGCAAATCCAGCTCCTGCTACAACGTGCCCGCAGGTTCGGGTTATTTTATGCTGTACTTTGAGAAAAGCTGCCATGTTTCTACTCAGCTGTGAGCAGACAGCAGAGGCTGAGGTGACAGTTTTATTGGTTTTTTTAATCAAAAAAAGCCAGAACAAAGTCGTGGCAGACACAGTCAGTTGCTCACAAAAAAGAAAGCTCCTGCTGTCACTACACTTTGCTTACGAGACTGGCTAGGGCCAGGGTCATGCACGTTTCAGTCAACTGACCATGGCTCTTTATAAGATACCCATGGAAAACTGCTCCTGGGTTACACACATCTCTAGCTTGCAAATACCTTTTTAAAAAACCAAACTAGAACTGGGTGCCATTCTCCTGTACTGCTCATATGTCCTGGAACTTCAGCAACTTAAGAGTCAGAACACACCGTGTTGCAGTACAGGACACTGAGCATGGTCTTGCTGCTGGACCCTGAAGCCCTTTCCACCCTTACAGAATCTGCCTTAAAGGCCCAAGAGAATCTTTGCTCCCTTCTGGCTTCCTGCAAGGCTTTTAGAAGCACTGCTGATCTCTTCCTGCAGTTCACTCAGGCACTTGAGCATGGAACATTTAATTAGTGCAGGTTTCTATCAGTCAGTCAGTCAAGGACTATGAGACATTAATGTTCTCCAGCCAATGACTTAATATAATTAACCACTGGAAAAGAGCCAGCTTGGACAGCTAATAAAAAGAGTTCCGGGTATGTTTTCTCTACAGAAAGTGTGAGGATATGAGACACAAAAGATTTTGCACTGAAAAAATAAAAAGGAAGTTCTCCCTGATATTTTGCTTGGATTCAAGAAAACTAAGCAGTGTCCTTACTGGGCATAAAAGCCAGCTATGAAGGGAGCACTCCCTGATTTCAGAGAGCAAGGCTTTGAAAACAGGGACCAACATCTCTGTCTGAACCAGCCTCCTTTACCTTCTGTGCAGTTATGAGCAACTCGTCCACAGCTATCTCTGCTCCTGTATTTCACAGTCTTAAAGGAATAATCGGCCCCCCAGGAGGTGATACTGAGCCTTGAAGCAAGGCTTGTTTCTTCATCAGGGTTGGGAGTGACTGTGGCAGAGCAGCAGCAGAGACCAGTCCGTCGGGAAGGATCTGGAGCAGTGCTCAGGTGCCCCAGGAAGGCAGGAGCTGCTGTGCCTGTCCTTACCTCGCTCAGGAGCCAAGGGTGGTCCTGTGTGAGCCGTGCCCAGTCCGTGGCTGGGGTGACCCGGGCATACTTGAAGCGGTTCTGGATGGCAGAGGACGTGCAGATGTATTTGTACAAGAACTCTTTCCCCGTCTGCTCAGAGATGGCTTTGGCTGACATGGCTACCTAGTCTGGATGGGGAAAAGAACAAAAATCCATCAGGAACAGAGACCTGTTCTGGCCAACAGCTCCACATCACTCAGCTCAACACAAACCCAAAGCAAACCAAAGTCTCCCCATTACATGTAAGATCATAAAACTCCCCTGATAAGCAAGAATTATTCGTGTTGTTTAAAACTTCTACCCCATTCCCCCGTTACGAATGCTATTTTCACCCAGCCTTGTCTGCAGGGAAAGGCAGAACCCCTGCAGCTTGTCCCAGCCACCACCAAGCCTTTCCCAAATCCACAGCTTTGAATTTGAATTTCCAAATCACGTCCAGGGCAGTGCCCAGCTCTCTCCAACATCGCAGCACCCCAGGTTTGCTGCTGGGGGGTCTGTGTAACACACCTACCACTCCTTCTGGTGCAGTTCCAGGGAGGGAACCCCTCCCTCGCACCCACTCCTCTAAGGCATCCCATATTCCCAGTCAAGCCTGGCAGCAGACACATTAGCAATCCCCATCCCTTTTCTAAAGGGAAAAGAAAACACTGCCGAGATTACCAAAACTGGAATACGTTTACAGCATTGTTTTTTCTTGTTTCAGAACCAAGTTTCTTGGAAAGAGCTTCATACATGACAGAATGTATGTTTTACAGAATGTATGTATTACCTGACAGAATAAGATGCTCAAGACAACAACAAAGATTAAGGTTAGACAGTTTGATTTGGTTTTGGTTTGGATTTTTTTAAGAAAAATTCCCAATTCAGTCCCTTTCCTATGGATGGTTTTCTTGTCTTTTCGAGTATATTCCAAACTGATGTAAGCAAATGATTTCTGGCCTCAAGGGTGTAACTATTCTTTTTGATATGCAGCAACAGAGTCATAGGTGTCAGAGATGCATTTATTTTTAGCTGTCATAAACACTTATTTAAAAGAATACTTCATCCCAGTGACCCTGTCTGCATGTGTCACACATCAGAACTGAGTGCTGTGATCAGACTGCGGGTTTGGTACGTCTGGAGTGTCAGACTGCTGACAGGGAGGCTCAAGCAGCAGCTCCTCCTGCATTTTGAGTGACTGGGGTCATGTCACTGTTCCCCAAGCACAGCCAGTATGGCAGGAAACAAAAGCATGCTTGGGATGGATTCTGGGAGAGCTGCAAAGCAGAGGTGCACCAACACAGAAAAGAGGAGCTCAGATTCCCTCTGAGTACCTGGACAGCCAAGTACTAAAACAGTTCAGTAAGACTACCTGCCCTCCCAAAACAGATACCTCACTTCAGACCCACAGAGGGGTTTACAAATTCCAGTTATTTCTTGTGCTGCCCTCTGGGTAACAACCATTAGTAATCAGTTGGGCTATTCATCCTATAAGCAAACACAGAACAGCCAGCAATTAACTGGCCATAATGAGAAATAAAGAACTTTCTCCCTAGAGCAGGAAGAAGGAGGTTTGGTCCATCCCAATGTTAGTAGGAGGCAGGTTGCATTCCCTGAGCTTCCAGAACCAAATAGGTCAGACTGAGTAAGTGCTATTACTGAAAGCTGGTAACTAAGCTGAAGGACCAGCAGCCAACTTTACCACTGACATCTTTTCAAATGCAATTCCAGGGTTAAAAATCACAAAGGCAAAGCTACAGGAGGGGCAAAAGATAAAGAACAACGGGCCTGCTTTCAAAGAATTCTGATGTAAAACCTGAACACCAGTGCAGTGCAGCTTCCAATTTAATCCCGTTTCAAAACGGGATCAGGCGACGTTTCTGCAGCACCCCGTCTTTCATCAGAATCAACCCCCACTCCTGCCACCAGAAACACTTGCCCCTAACACTGACTACTGAAACAGCCCCTGTTGGTTTATTAGCCCAGTGCCAAAGCCAAGGTGGCCTGAGAAGAGGGGAACTCTTGTGAGCAGCCAGAAGAGACCAAACCCCAAACCAACACCCTAGCCTGATTCCACAGGCACCTCAAGCAGCACACACACAAGTCATCTGTACTCCAGAGCCCAAAACTTTCCATTGGAAATTGTACTCCAAGCAGAGCTATTTCTGAGAGCAAACCCTGCTCCCACAGTACCTGCAGACACAATTTGTTCTGCCTGGGAGGAAGCTGTAATACTCCTGCTTCAAAATCCATCAACTCCACAATCTGCTCAGGGCCTGTCCCGGAGAAACAGCATCACATTTCACTGCAGCACAAGCAGATGGGTAAAAGAAAATGGCAAACATATTTCTTTTAAAAACCCAAGTATCTGTCATTTCTCCAGGGTGTCATAGACTCCCTGAACAGCACTGCAGAACTTCAGTCCACATTTACAAATTAAACCACTCAGGCTGATGCTGGTTGTGCCAACAATACCCTGCAATTGAAGGAAACTGCACCCAGGCTGTCCCTCAGGTCTTATTAAGAATAGTCCTTAAAAAAAACTCGGTGGGAACAAGTGACATACGTGGGATTCCTTAAATCTGAGGAACAGAAAGAGGAGCTGTTCCTCTCTCAGAACCATTTCTGGTCTTTTTTATGCTGCTCTTCTGGTTTCCCTCAACTTCATCACCTCATTTTTGCAGTAACACTACTGGGGTAAAGAAAGGAAACTACAAAATTCTTACAATAGCAGTAGATGAAAAATAACATCCGTGTGTCATGGCAACAGAACAGCAGAAATGAGGCTGTTCTGACCTTATCTGCCCGAGTTTCACATTTCCTAAACATTAGCAAGTCTTTAATCACGCCCCTCACTCAGTTTTTCCACTGTTCTAACCCTGCCTTTCTCGTGGGACAGAGAGCACAAAGCAATTGCTTCAGTCTGCTGAACTGTTAAGCTAAGAGATCAGCAGGAAAATAATCCATAGGGCATCAGCAATTCCTGGCTGTGTGTGCTCATGCAGGTCCCTTGACAACCGGGGAGACAGGACCAGAGCAGGTCCATTAACTCGCTGCATCTGTTCTGCAAACACCAAGCAGGGGCACGGACTCATGTCACTAGAGAAGCAGAGGAACTGAATCTCCCCAGTTTCCCAGGAATGAGGCAGGTTTGAACTCTCATCCGTCAGAATAATCTTATTTTCAGTCATGTTCAGCGCCTGCAGTGCTGACCAGTGCTGGGGAGAGCAATGGCTGCACCGCTGAAGAAAAACCCAGGAAAAAAAATCCCTTTCTCTGCCCAAAACACAAGCTGTGGGATAACAACATTCTCTTCCATTGCTCTGTTCAGCATTCATTAGCCAAGACTGACCTGCGATTTTCTCAGCACTTCAGGTCCCACACCTTGCACCCACCACACACAACGGCAGATTCGTGTCAGCAGCACAAGTGCCACAGATTTCCATGAATGATTTGTGTTCATTTACTGAGGCTCCAACACAAACAGCTTCCCTGCAACACCTGAGACCTTTCATCACCCACACCCACCGATTCAAAAAGAGCTGGATTCCAGCCTTTGCTAGCAAGTCCAGAGCAGGTAAGAGACATGGATTAGATCATATTTTTGGGAGCTGAGCAGCATTTATTCCCTTAAAACATCACCTGTCAAATATATGCCAAGAAGTTGATGCTTGGGGAAAGTTTCCTGAGCGTATTGACAAAGAAAATCAGTGGGATGGTGGCAAGGCAGGCAAGACTCCTGGAGCTGGATGTTGTGTTTGCTGTGACACAACTGCTACATCTGCTCCAATATATCAGCAACCAGCTGAAGGGAGCATGCAACAAATCCAAAGGAAACACAGATGGAGAAACAGGGAGGCATTCCTGACACAGAACCCAGGTAAAGTCTCCCTGACTCCCAAGAGATCGGTGATGTGGCACTGTTCAGTGTGACACGGTCTGCTCTGCAAGGGGAGAGAAACCACGGCAGACATTGACTTAGTTTGTTTTTCTTCGGACCAGAAGAGGTGTAACTCGGCTTCACCACTCTGTGTTCACACAATGTGCTGCTCACACATGGAATTCTCTGAGACCCGTGTTGGTACCATCCTCCAATGGCACCTGAACGATGCTTCTGCTGGGAGGAAAGGACTCCCTCTCCAGTGAAGACTTAACACTCGCTCTCCCAAGAACTGTGTCAACAAACCCACACCGTAAAGCAGCCTCCCCCCTCCATCCCGGGTCATTTATTAACACAGTTCAAGCTCAGCCAGTATTTTCAGCCCACGGCAGCATGAAAAGTTACATCAGCTCCCACCTGGCAAACCCGTGTGTTTCATCAGAGGATGGTGAGGGCTCAGTGCTGTGGCCAAGGCGAGGTCACGGTCCCGCACCTGCGGTTGGGAAATGCTGTGCAGGGTGATGCAAGCAGGTGCTGCATGCCCAGCTCTGGGGGAGGCTCCCTGCACACATGGAATCTCAAAAAAACACCACAGCCAGGGAGGAGCATGGACTACAGACCGGTTACGTGTGGCTAACGGAGAGCAGCAGACAGGCTCCCCGCAGCTGGTGGGCACCCAGTGCCACAAGGGGGGAATTTGGGAATTCTGTCATTAAAGATTATTTTCTGCAACCTTAGGGCTCCTTAATAAGCTTATTCCTCCTTGCCCACTGTACAGCAGTAACGGGTTCCCTGGCCATCATGGCTGGGCAGGACTTCCAGCTGTGGTTGTCCTTGTTTGGGAACCACTTCAGGCAGCGCTGGAACAGTGGGAAGAGCCCTGATACCTGGAGGGAGCAGCAGAGTCTCACATGCAGGAAAGCCAACAGGGTTTGGCTAACAGCACTGGACCGCAGAGCTCCAAGCCCAGTCAGGGATCAGAAAGAGCACAAACAGGACAGTCAAGGCACACCTCAGTTTTCAGCCTTTAGACACTAGTGCAGACTACAGACTGCTCAACAGAGAGAAGGGAGAGTCTGTAGAGCAGGATGAGAATTTCGAAAGCAGCAAGACAAACAGGAGGTGTTTGCAGGCAGCAAACAGGAGAGCTGGAACACAGCCAGCTGTCCCGGGAAGGGAGCGACACACGGGCTGTGCACGCTGCTGCTCCTACGGGAACAGCGAGACCCCGACGCCGGGCTGCTCCTCCAGGATGGCCACGAAAGCACTTTCCTTATGGCAGGGAACCCAAGTGTTTCGGCCGAAACCCCGCTGGAGCAGGGCAGAAAAACGAGTAAAGCCGGCGCCCTTTCCCAGCCCCGGGGTAATCTCTGCGCTGTGCCCACCGCACTGTCGGTGCCCCGGAGCAGCCCCGGTCACCGGGACACCAGCGGGCATCACCACCGCTGCCAGGAGACCCCGGCGGAGCGGCGGCGGCGCTCCCGCAAGGTCAGGGGCGGCCGTGCCGGCGGGAGCGAGGGGCTGCGCTCCGGACCCTCCCGGGACGGCCG
>VZRO01003874.1:60349-87830 GCA_013397915.1 Daphoenositta chrysoptera
GCTCCGGGACAGCCCGGCCCGGGGACAGCACGGCCCGGGGACAGCCCGGCTTGGGGACAGCTCGGCCCGGGGACAGCCCGGCTCCGGGACAGCCCGGCCCGGGGACAGCCCGGCTTGGGGGCAGCCCGGCTCCGAGACAGCCCGGCCCGGGGACAGCCCGGCCCTGCGACACCCGGGCAAGCGGGGCACCTGCGCTGCGAGAAGGAGCAGCGCTCCAGGTAACTCAGCAGCTTCCTCCTCCTGTGTGAGCACCGTGAGCCCCGAGGCCGCGGGGAGGGCAGCACGGGGGGCGCTGGGAGCCCGGGGGTCCCTGCTGCTCTCGGGGGCCCGTTTGTCCCCGCCTGGGTGTGAGGCTGCAGCTGACCCCAGGGCAGGCAGTGCCCGTAGGAACTGTGGGGTCCCGCTCCTGCTCCCGGGGCATTTGGAACCAAAACCTATCTGCACCTTCTGGAATAAAGAGATGGGGAAATTCAGCACCTGGAAAGTGTTTTTTTTTTTAAACAGCATCACTCAGCAAACTGGAAAAACATTTTTCTGGCCCAGGCAGGGTAGTTATGTTTTATGTAAAACCTCTGAATTTTTGCATCAAAAGCAAAATTCACTCCTTGAGCATCACTCCCATGGTCTTTGGCTTCAGCAGGTGCAGTGGGTCCCAGGCTGGACTGGCCCACAGGCAGCTGGGGAGGTGGACCCAACAAACAGTGTCTGCCTCATTGATGCTATTGAGGACTTGCACAGCTGAAGAAATCCTTCATTTCCTTTCAGTCCCGTGTTTTCCCAGACCCTACTGGGAATTAATCTGGGATTCCACTTACCAGAGCTGCTGGCAGGAGGGGAGGGAGAGCCTGTGCCAGCTCCCAGCAGCATTTCCCGCTCACTGCTGCCAACCACGAGTGTCTCGTTTCCTCCAGCACACGAGGTTTCACTTTCGAGTTCTGCCTAGCAGGTGCTGGGAGGGGTTCGGCTTTCCTGGAAGCTATCTCAGTTGCTCCTCCCCCAGAGGAGCCCGAATTCCCTCCTGGAGGCACTCAGCTGCTGATCCTCGGTGCAGCTCAGAGAGAGAGACAGCATCATCCCTGCGGGCTGCTCTAGGAAACAGCCTCTTCCCTGGGACCAGAGTTTGTGATGCAGGTGAAGGGATGAGAGCGTGGCAGCTCTCAACCTGCTGGGACTTTCGGTTCCCGCTGGGCTCCCCCACGGGTCCCTGCCTTGGCATCCGGCAGCCACAGGGGTTTGTTCAAGCGTTCAGGCTGAACGTTCCACACGAGGAGCCCTGCCTGGGCTGGGGCTTTGTGGCAGCTCGTGAAACCCCTTCCAGGCAGGGCAGGGCTGCAGCTGCTGAGGGCAGAGCGGGGCTGAGCCTTCAGCCCGTGGGTGGGATGCAGCCCTGCTGTGGGACCAGCCAGAGCTGCTGTGGGAGGAGGTGTCAGCTGAGCAGGGCACCCAAGCGAGGGAGTGTGGGGGGAGATGCTCCCTGTGCCCCATCCTTCCCACTAAAGGTCCCAGCAGGGCCACATTGTCTCTGGGGTTCCTGCCCTGCAAAGTGTTTTCTCCTTCCATTTCAGAACAGAGGTTTCTCCAAGAAGAGTCACACTTTCCTGCCTAAAATATTTAGAAAAATGTCTACTCAATCAGCGAAAGAGAGACCTGAGAGTTTGCACTTCCCATTCCTGGACGATGAAGACACCATCTCCACACTCAAAGAATCCAAAACCTTTTTCATCCTCCGGGGCCTGCCCGGCAGCGGGAAGTCCACCCTCGCCCAGGCCATCCACGATCGGTACAAAGACGCCTGCAAGGTCATCTCTGTCGATCACTACAAAATTACACCCTCGATAAGAAGCTCCATTCCCGAAGAGTACTCCAAGGTGGATGAGGATCTAGTTGACTATTGCAAACGGGAGATCAGCGTCATCGTTTTGGATGACACTCACCACGAGCGGGAGCGGCTGGACCAGATCTTTGACATTGCTGACAAGTACCGGTACAAAGTCATCTTCGCCGAGCCCAAAACCCCGTGGCGCTTGGATTGTCCCCAGCTAAAGGACAAGAACCAATGGAAACTATCCGTGGAAGAGCTGAAGAAGATGAAGCCAAGCTTGGAGAAGGAATTCCTCCCCATGTATTTTGGGTGGTTTTTGAGCAAAAGAAGTTCGGAGATCCTGAGGAAGGCTGGCCAGGCATTCCTGGATGAGCTTGGGAGCCTCAAAGCCTTCAAAAAGGAGAGTAAATACTGTATGTATAGATGTTGTCTTACCATGGTTTTACCTGTTGATGTTAACAAGTCTGATCAGCTTCTAAAGTCAGTTTCTAAAGCTGTCAACAAGAAAAGCTTTTTAAAGCTACTAACCTGGTGGGCATAGTTGACAAAGTTGCTTTTGTAAGTAAAAATAAATTAAAGAGTTTTTCCCAAGTTTGTTCAGCTCTGGCCCCAGGTGGCAGCAGCAGGACACGGGGTCCTGGGTGTCCCCTGGTTCCAATGGGTTGGGTGGGAAAAAGAGAGAGAAATGGGAAAGGCTGAACAGTCCTATCCCTTGGGGGACTCTCACATCATCAGTATTAAGATGAACCACGATGATGCACAGAAGTTTCTGTTCTCTGGCTCCATCTGCAGTGAGCCTGGGAGGAGGGAGGGGTTTGGTTTCCCACCCAGTGCTCCCCAGCAGTCAGAGAGATGAGATGTGGAGGCTGCAGTAGGGACGGGAGTCAAGATGGGACTGGGGCTCCTGGGTTGACATCGGGGGGATCACTTTGGGACAGTGACATTGTTTGCCTGTGTCTGCAGTTCCTTCTGCTATCGAAGGTCCCAAAATAAAAACAGATCTCACCAGCTACTTTGTGAAGAGGCCACCTGGGGTCCTGCACTGCACCACGAAATACACCGAGTTTGGAAAAGCAGCTGGAGCCGAGGAATATGCGCAGCAGGAAGTGAGTGCTGGGGTCCCACCTCCTCCCCACACCCCCTGCGTCCCCCCCTCCCCAGAGGGGTGTCCCTGAGCCTGGGGGAGGGTTGGGGCTGGGCTTTGCTCTGAGCCAAGAGGCCAAATACAGGGACAGGAACTACGTCCATGTGGCCTGTGCAAGAGAAAACTCAGAATTGCGGAGCGAGTGATTGTTCCCTATTTCCAAACAAAATACTCCCACTTTCCCTGATCACACACAACTTCCAGCATCATCTCTGACAGCTTGAGTTAAATGATGATGAATTGAGGTATTTGCATTCCCAGATCGATTCTTTGAGAGCACATAAGCCCGGGGTAAATATTGGAAGAACAAAGATATTACCAGCTCCAAATCCACAGAGCTGGGACATCAGGCACTGAGCTTCTCCCTGCTCTGGGTATTTTGACCATGTCCCAGCAAGAGCTGCCGTGAGCAGCCAGGTCCCCAAGCCTGGGGACGGTGGATCCCCACCCCCGGGCACTGACACCGCCCCTGTGCGTGTCCCTCTCCTCCAGGCTGTGAAGGCTTCCTACGGCAAAGGCTTCACCCTCTCCATCTCGGCGCTGTTCATCACCACAAAGACTGTCGGGGCTCGCATCGAGCTGAGCGAGCAGCAGCTGCTGCTGTGGCCCGGGGACGCCGACAAGATCCTGCCCACGGACAACCTCCCGCGGGGCAGCCGGGCCCACATCACCCTCGGCTGCGCCAACGGCGTCGAGGCCGTGCAGACCGGGATCGACCTGCTGGAGTTTGTGAAGCTGGAAAAGGCAGGGAACAAAGGGGAGCAAGTGGGGGAAATCGGAGGAGGGAAGCTGCTGTATTTTGATAATGGTATGTGGATGCTTGTTCTGTCTAAAAAGATTGATGTGAGGGCGATATTTTCGGGATACTACGGGAAGGGAAAACTCGTGCCCACGCAGAGCACCAACAAACGGGGCTCTGCCTTTAGCTCCTGCACCATCATCTAGGAGCAGGGGCAGGGCAGCTCCTCGGTTGGTTTTTAAAAGGCAAGTAACTCCTGTAACCTTAAAAGTGTAAAGAGAAATAATTCTACCTTTACTAAAGTCAACCCTTCTGCCCACCCCAGCGTGAAGCCTCTGGGGAGTTATCGGCCTCAGAAAAGGAAGAAAACAAGCAACTCCTGACTGAAACTGTCACGGGTTTTAATGTGAGTTTTGGGGGGAACCAGCTGGGGTGTCCTGCTTGTTTTCTTCCTTGGAGAAAGATCAACTCTGGGCTTTTATCGCTTCCCTCTGAACCACAATCGTTCGATCTTTACCTGTTGGCACTGACCAAAGCCTGTCAGTCGCTGGTCTGAAGCCAAGGGAACTGCAGGATGTCCCTCCCCTCCCACTCCCAGGGACTGACATCGGCTGTTCTGGCAGATTACAGGGTCAGAACTAGCAAGACCCAGGCGTGGGTCACTCCTGTCAGGAGTCCTGTCCTTTCCCAGGGTTTGGCCCTAAGGACAGACCTTGCTGAGGGCAGCGGGTCCTGGCAGCCCTAATCGCAGGCCGGTCCCGCAGCTGCCCCCTGGGCTCCATCCCAGCTCCTGTCCCTCACGGCAGAGATGCTCTGGGGACAGCAGGAGGAGGGCACTGTGCCAGGTGATGTCTTAAAGACGCCAGCCATGGACTTAGGGGGAATCAAGTGAAACACCAGGACAGGGAGCCAATTCCTGCAAAGGGGCTCCAGCCACTTCCCTCCACCTGGGCTGGACCAAGCACCCGCCCGTGTCCTGTAGGGAACAATCCTGCCTTGGCAGGGAGTGGAAGAGATGAACTAACATCTTTTCCATCTTATTTGATAGAAACTAAAATCATGTCTGAAGTACAGAACTGGACTTCATGCAAGATTTTACTCCCTTCCTCTAATGCACTTGAATGTTAAGAGTTAAGCTGGAGTAACCCCGTAGTGTAGGAAGTGGAGGCACCGTAACCGTGTAACTCAAGTCAGCTCGAACCTAAACCCCGGCTGGAAGTTACTGACCCAGCACTTCTGTCATTAAATCTGTTTTATTCAAACTTGGGTTTGTGCTCTGGCAGGCCCTGGCCCAGCAGGGCGGTGGCTCCTGGGCATTGTTTAACACAAAGCTCCACTAACAGCCCCAGGTCAGGTCCCAGCTCGAGCTCCTGCTCTGGCTCAGGGTCTGGGGAGCAGCAGAGTGACATTAACCCACACTAACACTGTAAATACTGACTGTGTTTGAGGCGTGGGCTGGGCTGGGGCTGTCGCTGGGCACAGCTCACCCTGAGTCCAATCCTGCCCTCTGAATGTTGAGGCCAAAAGCAGGGAGAGCTTTGGTGCTTGTACCAAACACTGCCATGAAAGCAAAATACTTCCTGCTGTTCTGAAGCAAAGGATAAGAATAAATTCTCATTATAACATAAAATAGTGAGCTATAACCCCCCCTAGAGCACCTGTGACCCCCCAAGAAACAGGTCACAGGAGGAGAAACCCTTCCAAGGTTTTGCACTGGCAGCAGCCGAGTGCCCAACGCTCAGCCAGGGCCTCTCCTGACAGAACCTCAAGGGTTTGTTCCACCAAAGCTCTACAAGGTATTTGCCAGCACCGGTTCAGGGGCCAGCTGAGCTCACACCCCCAGCACCCAGGTCACTCCAGCACTGGAATACTCAGCTGGAATATCTCCTTCGTCTGCCTGTTCAAGAACAACAGTGACACTGTCGTCGTTTGAGTTTTTATTAGTTTGTACATCATATACAGTTTATAATAAAGTAAAACCGATTGCATATGGGTCTGCTCAGGCTGATTTCCCATACAAACACGGCATCAGGAGTTCTGCTAAGGAAGTAAACAACAAATATTCACATTTTTACCATTCACATCCTAGAAAGGTCCAAGAGGGACAGTCGGTACCGATGCGGAGCCCGGCTGGGAGAGGATGAGGAGTTTGGCAAAGCAATGGGACAATGATTGCTCCATGCAATTCCCCTTTCCTCCCAGGGAAAGGTTGAGCTATGTACACTGAGGTAAACATTCCGAATTCCAATTCAGATAAATACGGCAGCACAGGGACAAAGCTCCTCTCCAAGTGGCTTCGCATCGGTGCCTGGGTTTGTCCTGACTATTCTGTAACGTTGTGACACACGTGCACTGCGGGGCTCGAGGTGCTCCACGCGGCCCCTCGGCTGCCACCTCACACCACACTCTGTTCACACGAGCCATTGAGGGACACTGGGGACAGGGATGGGACAGTCGGACAGGCTGGGATGGCAGCCGGGCTCATCCTGCCCTCCTGGGCCACCCCTGGTGCTCCAGCTCAGGTGCAGTGTCCCAGCTCCCAGCCACAGACCAGAGCTGTCCCTCCAAGCTCAGATCTGGGTAAGGGACAATGCCCAGCACTGCTCCAAGAAGGGATAACCCCATCCATGACGGTGGGAGTGGGGAGAGCCAGGCCTGGCCAGGAAGGCCAAAGCATTTCACATCGGCTCCCACAGTCATGCAGGGACCCACAACGGCCCCACAGAGCCAAGGGCAGGGACAGCCACCAGCTATTGCCACCTGCCCCTGTCACAGCCCTGCCACAGCTGCCCAGGGACATGGGTGGGTGCAGCACACAGTTGTCCTGTTCCCTAGAGAAGGGGAGGGGAGAGGACAAGGCACGAATTTAAATGGGATGAAAACCATCCACTGGAAATAAGAGAGTATCTGCAGTTATTACTGAAAGTGAGGAAGTAATTTGGAAATGGCAAAGCAGCACATGGCCCAAACCTGTGGCTGTTTGATGGCTGCAGATCCTGGGCCAGCGTGGCTGGACAGGGACTGGCACCAGCCTCTGTGTCAGTCACACCATGACAGCACAGCAGCATCCACTTTATCTCAGCAGACACAGCAGAGGAACCTGCTATTCCATGGATAATACTCTTGTCCCTGAACAATTTGTTTTTCTCCTGTTTTCCAACATGCATTTCTGCATTTACAACAGCCAGCAGTCATCAGCACTGGGGATCCTGCTCACTGAACACTCAAAAACAAACCAGGTACGTTCCTGTGCAGCCAAAGCAACAAGGAGCCTTAAGAGGGTGGCCAGAACCTCCTGAAAGGACTTCACAGCTTTTCAACCCAAACTATTCCACGATTCTATGAGCATGACCAGGCAAAACCACAACCAAGGGAAAGCCTGAGAGCCACACAATTCCTGATCTCCCTGCCAGTACTGCAGTCCCACAGCAGAGCCTCCACATGCCAGCTCTGCCCACAGCCACACTCCTCACACACTTCTCCTCTAGTTCACAACTTCCCCAGAGAAGCTGACAGCCAGTTCTTGAGCTGTTCAGAGCAACTACTCCCAGCATGGCTGCTGGAAGACGCCCCCTGACACACCAGCCTGGTCTGGCTCTCAGCCACGGCAGCTCTGCTCTTCCCAGGTCCTTCTTGTTGGCAGCAGCTCTCACAGCACCAACCACTCCTCAGAGACCCTGGGCAGGAGCTGCCAGGCTGAGAGTCACACCAAAGCATGTCCATCCACACCAAAGCATGTCCATCCACACCAAAGCGTGTCCATCCACACCAAAGCGTGTCCATCACACCAAATTGTGTCCATCCACACCAAAGCGTGTCCATCACACCAAAGCATGTCCATCCACACCAAACTGTGTCCATCCACACCAAGGCATGTCCATCCACACCAAATTGTGTCCATCCACACCAAAGCACGTCCATCCACACCAAACTGTGTCCATCCACACCAAAGCACGTCCATCCACACCAAACTGTGTCCATCCACACCAAAGTGTGTCCATCCACACCAAAGCATGTCCATCCACACCAAATTGTGTCCATCCACACCAAAGCATGTCCATCCACACCAAAGCGTGTCCATCCACACCAAATTTTGTCCATCCACACCAAATTTTGTCCATCCACACCAAATTGTGTCCATCCCACCACACCTGGGCCTCGGGCAGCACCCACAGCACCAGTGCCTGCACCTCTGTGTGCTCTTTGTCCTTCTAGAAACAGCACAGGCACAACATTGCTTGAAGATGCTCATTTGTGGTGTCTGCAGCAAATCCCTGTGGCCAGTGGCTCCCGTGGGGCTGTGAGTGGTTGGAGCATTGGCCCTCAGCTTCCCTGGAGCTACACACGACCACAGCACACTGATAATGTCCTGGAAGCACCGTGTGTGGACACAACGCTCCAAGCAATGCACAGCTGAGCCCATTTTTTGGAAAGAAGCAGAGTTTTGTCTCCCCAAGCCTTGCTGGGACATGGTGGAGGTCACAGTGCCACTGGACACTGCTGCTGCCCTGAGGTGCCAGGTGCCACCAAGCCCTGGGGGTCCAAGGGGAACAGAGACTGCACAGGGCCTGGGGCACCCTGGGCTAGTGGAAGGTGTCCCTCCCCATGGCAGGGGGTTGGACTCGATGGCCTTTGAAGGCCTTCTAGCCCAAACCATTCCATGGGTCTACGTGTTTGCCTTCACTTTGATTCACGTAACAACGCTCTGTAGAAAGTCTTGGCACTCACCAAATGAATATTTAACTACATTAAATCATGCATTCATGTACAGGTTATAAATAGCTGCTGTATACATTTTCTCTCCCAGAAGCAGAGCCATTCCACTCCTGTGCTCCAAGGAATGGGCTCACTCAGCTTGGAGAGAAGGAAGGGAGGAAGGAAGCCCATCACACTTCCCTGGGGCAGGGGGAAAGGAGAATAAACCCACTGACAGACACAGGACATGGCTCTGCTCAGCAATGGGAGACTGAGAACAGCCCAGACTGTACAGGGACATCAACACACACACAGGATGAGATGTCATGGATCCAAAATGCCACTAAACAGGCCTTGTAAACTCGGATTTACAGTGCCAGGAAAGCTGGGGAAGCATCAATGTGCATAGACCAGTATTTCAGTTCCCCAGGTATTCACCATTTCAGAACCTGAAAAGTGCCAGGACCCGGCTGCTCTTGGTGCACCTGGGTGGCTCCATCCCTCACACCAGCGTGAAGGACAACAGAATAAACATGGGAGAGTCGGGTTTTGAAAGTATTACTCAGCACTGGCTCACTTAGAAAGCTGAGTTTCAAACGAGTTGTAAAATACTCTGTTCTGCAGTGCTAAAATTTAAGCCCTTAAATTTTCCCTCTACGAAAGCAGATTGTCAAGAATCCTGACTGACCACCACAGCAGGACCACGACAGCAATGTCACTGCTGGAACCGCCAGGACCTCACAGCCCCACGCGGGTCCCTGTCCTGCTGAAGGACATGCACAGCCCTCGGGAGGGAGGAAGACAAAGACGTGGTGTTCCCAGCGATCACCTCTGCAATGAACTCCCTGCAGTGTTTGTTAGTGTTTGTTCTGCCGCGGGAGGCTAAATCAGGTGTTACACAGAGTCACTGTGAGGGTCTCTCTCGGCAAAGCCCAGCCTGTGTGCACAAACACCCATTCTCTGAGCAAACAACAGCCCCACGCTGCTGGGGTCAGCCCAGGATCCCGGCCACAGCCCCCTGACCCTCGCTGAGCACCAGCCCAGGACCCCCTGCCACAGCCCCTCTGCCCCTCACTGAGCACCAGCCCAGGACCCCCTGCCACAGCCCCTCTGCCCCTCACTGAGCACCAGCCCAGGACCCCCTGCCACAGCCCCTCTGCCCCTCACTGAGCACCAGCCCAGGACCCCCTGCCACAGCCCCTCTGCCCCTCACTGAGCACCAGCCCAGGACCCCCTGCCACAGCCCCTCTGCCCCTCACTGAGCACCAGCCCAGGACCCCCTGCCACAGCCCCTCTGCCCCTCACTGAGCACCAGCCCAGGACCCCCTGCCACAGCCCCTCTGCCCCTCACTGAGCACCAGCCCAGGACCCCCTGCCACAGCCCCTCTGCCCCTCACTGAGCACCAGCCCAGGACCCCCTGCCACAGCCCCTCTGCCCCTCACTGAGCACCAGCCCAGGACCCCCTGCCACAGCCCCTCTGCCCCTCACTGAGCACCAGCCCAGGACCCCCTGCCACAGCCCCTCTGCCCCTCACTGAGCACCAGCCCAGGACCCCCTGCCACAGCCCCTCTGCCCCTCACTGAGCACCAGCCCAGGACCCCCTGCCACAGCCCCTCTGCCCCTCACTGAGCACCAGCCCAGGACCCCCTGCCACAGCCCCTCTGCCCCTCACTGAGCACCAGCCCAGGACCCCCTGCCACAGCCCCTCTGCCCCTCACTGAGCACCAGCCCAGGACCCCCTGCCACAGCCCCTCTGCCCCTCACTGAGCACCAGCCCAGGACCCCCTGCCACAGCCCCTCTGCCCCTCACTGAGCACCAGCCCAGGACCCCCTGCCACAGCCCCTCTGCCCCTCACTGAGCACCAGCCCAGGACCCCCTGCCACAGCCCCTCTGCCCCTCACTGAGCACCAGCCCAGGACCCCCTGCCACAGCCCCTCTGCCCCTCACTGAGCACCAGCCCAGGACCCCCTGCCACAGCCCCTCTGCCCCTCACTGAGCACCAGCCCAGGACCCCCTGCCACAGCCCCTCTGCCCCTCACTGAGCACCAGCCCAGGACCCCCTGCCACAGCCCCTCTGCCCCTCACTGAGCACCAGCCCAGGACCCCCTGCCACAGCCCCTCTGCCCCTCACTGAGCACCAGCCCAGGACCCCCAGGCATGGCCCCTCTGCCTCCTGCTCCCCTCACATCCCAGGCACAGCACAACCTCCCAGGACTGGGCCTGGCAGCACCGTGCTCCAGAACCCACCACAGACAGGACTGAACTCACAGAGTCCCTGGACAAAAAGGTGCTGTCCATGCTCCAGAGAAAAGGGTGGAATTCTGGAAGCAGAGCCCTCTCCCAGCTAAGACCCTGCTGTCACACCACCTTTTAGGTGAAAACCAAAGTGCTAATGGGCAGTGCCTCACACCAAACCCGTCAGAACACGGCTCCAGGCCAGAAGCTCATCCATCCCTCCAGCTCCCGTCCTGACACTGCACGAGAGAAACAAGTACAGACTGTCAGTTCAGAGCTGGACTTTGCATTTTCTTGCTGCTTTGGAGGAGTAAACCACTGTCAGGGGAAAACCACTCGACCAGGTTAACTGAACACACAGCTGCTGCACACAGGGAGCTCGGCGCTGCACATCCCAAACCACCCACGATCCCTGCCTGGAATTCACTTGGCACTGAAAGACTCACCCACGTCATGGATCAGTAACAGGAAATCACACATCAAGCTCAACAAAATCAAGTTTAGCACAAATATAAAATATTCAAGTGGATTAATTAAAAAAAGTACAGTGAAGGAATTCAGCCCAGAGCAAATTCAATATTCCCTTAAACAGGACAATCTTGGGAACACAAAGCCCTTAATTCCAGCTGCATCACAGGGAATTCTCACATAAGCTGCTCTTTAAACTCTAAGCAGCGTTTCTCTGATACAGAATTGTAAGCTCACATGTTATCACGGAAGTTTAATGCCCAAGTGGGCCTTGCTGGGAGAACCATGGGAAAAAAAAAAGAAACAGAAAGAGCCAAGAAGCCAGGCTGGCAGGTGAAATGGGATTGTACGAAACTGGATTGAGCCTTGGCAGTACTTCCAAAAGATTAGGATAACTTACAAGTTACTCCAAACCCTGGACATGCTGCTTTGGAAGCAACCAGAACAAACCAGGAATTCCTTCACCCTCTCACACGTGGAGATTCTGGGAAGATTCCAGGAAATCCTCTGTGCTGAGGGGCAGAAGCAGCTGAAAGCACGGGCCAGCATGGAGGGACCAAAAGATTCAAAGCTTTATTTATTTTTCTTTTTTTAATAAAGTTAACAATAAAACAAAATTCACAAGCCTTCCCCTCCCGAGCTGGTTTCCTCTTCACACACACAACACACAAACAGAGGCTCCAACCCAGAAATGAAACTGCTCTAAGGACAACGAGACGTGATGGAGGAAGAGTCTGGGGCTGTCCGTATTCGAGGTTAAAAGAAGCAGATCAGGTATGTGTGGTTTGATTTGTGTTTGTTTGCTTCTTAGCCAAACTGGAAAAAGAAATTTCCAGGCCCAGAAGCTGAAAAAGAAAATGGGAGATAATCAGGACTTTCCAAATCCCAATAGGTTTAGTGCAATCCTAAGCAGCACATGGGTGGCCAAGCCCACACACACCTCCAGAACGGGGAGCCCCCGGGGTTGTGGCTTTTGAACCCAGAACAAGAACCAGCCACCAGCTGATGCTGTGCAGGCAGAACTTTGAAAAAGCGCTCAGATTTGTGGAACAGCCAAATGCTCTCCTCAAGCAGCACATCCACTGGGAGCCCCAGCTGCCCTGCCAGGGGATCTGTGTACTCACGATTCCAAGGCTGGGAGAACACCTCACCTACCTTCGAAGCTGAAGCCCCCTGGCCCGCTGAAGAAGGCCTTGAAGATGTTATTTGGATCAAATTCTACAGGGAAGAGAAGGAATTCATGAGCTACAGCGAATCAGCCACTACATTCTCACAGTTCAGAAGCTGTCAGCTCATTGAGGGTCCAGAGAGTGGCTCAGAGTGGCCAAGCTGGGGGGACACAGGGCTGGCTCTGAGCACATGGGGCCATGAAGTGACCACAAACAGGTGAAGCAGCTGTCACAGAGAGAACCTGCCACGGGGCAGCCCAAGGATCTGGATAAGCAGCATTTAGGGAGTCTCAGTTACACTCTAACACATCCTGTGACAGATTTCTGCCTAATGGCAGCTACTGCCCACTAGCTCAGGCAAGGACACCACCTGCCAGTGTCCCAGTCTGTTCCCAACTAGAACCACTCAGTGCAGCCCTGCCATCCCAATACTTTCAGGAACCAAACCAAGTCAATTCATGGAATCATTCCCAACTGGAGGCTTGCTTTAGGGGATAAGGCAGACTCTAAAGGGTCTGATCTTGTTAAAGGCTGCCATGGCAGAGTATTGTAAAGAACACTGACCTCCCATGTTCAATCCATCCTCTTCCAAATCCTGCCCACTGTCATAGCGGGCTTTCTTCTTGGGATCTGACAGGATGGTAAAGGCTTCACCAACCTCCTTAAATTTCTTCTCTTCTTCCTTCTGTACTTCTGCACTTGCTCCACTGTGTCGGTCTGGGGATACACAAACAAGCAGGAAAAAAGCTTGTAATTTCTAGTGCAAATAGATAATCTTAAACATTCCCAAGTTCCTGTCCCAGAACATGCTCTAGATCTAGGTCAGAGCTGCTATTTGCCCAGAAATTCCCTCTTCCATATGCATTTCTGCCTCGGTGATGGCTGCACAGGGCACGTAAGGGCTGCTGTGGGTACCTGGATGGTGCATTAGTGCTCGTTTCCTGTAAGCCTTCTTGATCTCATCTTCAGAGGCGTTTTTGTCCACCCCCAGGATTTTGTAGTAGTCTTTCCGTTTGCTCTTTTTCAGTTCCACCTGTGCATTCTTTAGGAGCTGCTTGTGTTCTGGAAAGGAGCACAACACCAGAGGGGAGGGGTTACTCTGTCCCTTACACTTCAGGCCACTCAAAACACAAGGGGACAGTCAAAACGAGAACCAAAACCAGACTTTCTGAACCCAATGCACTGCCTCAGACACAAGCTGAATTATCAATTCAGCATTCAGTGCTGGGAGAGAAACTAGACCAAAGACAGGGATTTCCAGCACTTCTGAGGGCTTCTCCACATTGTCCTGCTGGGATATTAGGCTGCAAATCAAAGCATAGAGTGGGTAAAAAAAGGAACAACAAAAAAATTGCCAGTTCAGGGAAACTTGTGCACACACTGAGAGTGCCCTTGTGCTCACCTTTCGTTTTCTCTGTCTGATAAACCTTCTCATAGTCTCTTACAGCATCTTCGTATTGCTCTGTGTCCATGTAACTGTGGAAAGAAACAGTGCTGACCAAGGTGTCCTCCACAGGAACATCAAAAGGGGTTCAGTACAGGCTGTCTGGGTGGATGTGGATTAAGAGAAGTGCTCTGGACTGCAGCAGATCAGACCTCAGAGGAGCCCACACAGGGCTGCTACTGGGAGCCCTGACACTTGTGGGAAACCCTGGCACAGGAACCTCACTCTGGGCTCCAAAGGGACACTTCAACCTCCTTTGGCAGCACAAGTTCTGCTTTAACGACCTGATAATTCCAATATGCAGCTGCAGGAACTGATGCCAGCCAGCTCGAGCTCCAGGAAGCTGGTGCAGGGTCAGAGCTGGCACAGAGCTTCACACTGGCAGTGCTGGTCAGGAGTGACAACCCTGGCACCTCCAAGGGACACGTGCCTGTCTGTCACCCCTCAGCCTTACACATTAACTACTGACTGTAATTTAGCAATTACAGAGATGGAAGGTTGGAAAAGATTGATCTTGGAGGTCTTTTTCAATCTCTTTTCCAAACACTATAAATTTGCAATTGCAGACACGGAGAGAGAGGCTCTATGGGACAGAACATCTTATGTTCATCTATAAATACAGTAAGTCAAGTTTTAGAACAAATTTTCCCTAAATCCTGTTCAGATTGGACATCAGGAAGAACTTCTTCACTGAAAGGGTGGTCAGGCATTGAAACTGGGTGCCCAGGGAGGTGGTGGAGTCACCACTCCACGAGATATTCAAGAACAACTGGACATGGCACTCAGTGCTCTGGTCGAGTTGACAAGATGGTGCTTGGTCAAAGGTTGGAGCCAATAATTCTGGAGGTCTTTTTCAACCCAAATAATTCTATAAATACACCATCAAGAGTCAGTGCCAGATCCAGGCAGGCAGGTGAGACCACAAAGAGCTACCCCCATCTCCTCAGCAGCATAAGAGGAATAAATTCAGGGCTTCCCCTTCCATCCAGTTAAGCTCCAGATCTGTGATGCTGTCCCTCAGAGTTGCCAGGAGGATGCTCCTGCCCACACAGCTGCTCAGGTGCCCGATGCCAAGGTGCACTCACCACTGTGCCCTCCTCAGGTAGGCTTTGACATACGTGTCGTCCAGCTTCACTGCGTTCGTGCAGTCGTCGATTGCTTCTTCAAGTTTCCTAAGCTACAACGTCAGAAAAAAGTGAGTAAATCCCACACAGAGAACAAATTCTGCTTCACGATTTTAAGCAAATGAAAGGTGTGAAGAATCTGGGAAAATCGCACTGTTTTCTGTGTCTCTGTCTAGGAATTTTTTTCCAATTTCCCCCAAACACTGAGCTTTTGTTCCCTGTGAAAAAAATCAGAAGCTTGGCCAGTGACATGACAGAGATATGTGGTGCTTCTGTGTAAGAAATGCACTGAAAACCAAGGACCTTCCTGAAAACAATCCCAATTCTGTGTCCAAACTAATTCCTGGGCAGGAAGATAAACCTACAAATATTTTAAATAGATCTTTTTCAGAAAACGTGTTGTTTGTTTTCAGACACAAACAGCCATGTAAGATATCCATTATGTGGCCTCCAGCTCATCCCACTTCCCAGGTTTTGGGAACAGCCTGTGTCTCTCGACCAAGTGGGGGAGTCTGGGGCAGCAGCATCAACACTGGGACAGCTGAGGAAGAAAAATGCCCAGAGGACACAGGAGGGGAATTGGGAGCACTGACACATGACTGGCTGTTTCTCTTGATAGTGCAGGACTAAAATTCAACAGCAAAGCTGAAGAAATGTCACGGGGTTTCAAATTAGGCCATTTTTTTTACATAAAAATCCACAGCAAGACACTATTTACAAGAAGAAAAAGAAAATAAATCTGTTTGTTTCCTTCCCAGGAACGAGCAGAGAGGGACGCCTTCTGCTGACTAAGATAAGGCTAAAGCACGTCCCTCATCTCCCTCCCACTCCGTGCAGCCCAAGTATTTGAGTTTTGTTTCTGCAGGAGTCGATTGCTGGCTGTTGGGAACTGATCCAAGTGTTGTACAAGCAGTAAACCCTGAAACACTGCCCGTGGCCTCAGAGATGCAGCTGCCCAGCAGCCAGGGGAGCCTGTACTTTCCAGAATAACAAGTTTATATATAAGTTTATCACTGCTGTGGTGAGGGATGTGCTGACAGACACCTGCCAGGTGACCGTCCCTTACCTTTGAATTAACCGTCCCCCTGTTGCAGTAGAGTTTGGCATTTGTTTTGATATTATTTGGGTCTATTCCTAGTGCCTCTGTGTACAGTTCATATGCTAGTTTGTAGTTGCCTTTCTTGAACGCTTTATTCCCGTCTTCCTTCTTCGCTTTAAGTGCTTTGGCATTCTGAAAGGAAACAGAACTGGGTAAGGA
The DNA here is from genome assembly GCA_013397915.1 of Daphoenositta chrysoptera. NCBI lineage: Eukaryota > Metazoa > Chordata > Aves > Passeriformes > Daphoenositta > Daphoenositta chrysoptera. The sequence continues at coordinate 76,450 of VZRO01003874.1, forward strand.
CATGAGGTCAGAGGGACCAAGCACCCTGTTCTGAGGACAAGGGCCCTCAGATACAACAGTTCTAATTTGGTTTCAGACATTGCTGCAGGATACAAGTCACAGCCTTGCTCCAGCAGCTGAAAATCTGGAAGGGCTTTGCCTTTCCCACAGCAGAAGCACTAAGCAACAGCCAGTGCCAATTCCAGGTATCCTCCACAGGAAAAAGGTTGCCTAATTTTTAAGATGAGAACATGACAGTGCAGTAAATTTACAGATTAAAATAAAAGGACCAAGAGCTCACTTTCTGAGAGTTTTATACACATGAACAGATTTAAAGTCGGTGGAAGAACCACACCAGGGAAGGAGCAACACGAAGGAACAGTGTTAAACCAAAGCCAGGGTGGTGGCTTGGGTATTGCACCTGAAAGTCGGGTCACCTTCAGAACCAATGCATCTGGTTTTATTGCTCCTGAATCTGACCAGGGAAAAAAGAAGTGTGAAGCAGAGGTTGCTTCGAAGTATCACACTCTGCTGAAAAATAGTTTCTAGGAGCGTGGTTTTATCTGAGGCAGCAGCTGGTTGTCTTTGGGAAGGGCTGGACACACTGCCTGCTCCTGGAGATCTGGGAATGGCAATGCTGAGGGAGGGAGAAGGGATTGAAACAGCGGAACCAAGCTACACGTTTGGTTTAAAAAAACCCAAATCCTGGTGATTTTGCAGCCCATCTCCACCACCTACCCGGCAGGCAAGACAGGCCTTCTCGTGGTCGGGGGCCATCCTGAGGGCCTGCACGAAGAACTGCACGGCCTTCTCGATGCAGTCCTCGTAGTACAGGCACAGCCCACGCACGTACAGCGCGTCGGCGTTCGTCGAGTCCATCCGCAGGATATCACTGCAATCAAGTCAGTAAATAACAAATATCACACAGCAATAAAGGAAATCGTCCCTACTCCCATCTCCTTCTGACCTCCACAAGCACCTTCCTCCATTGAGGTACCCAGTTATTTTAACAAGTCTGTTGTACAGATAAGCCAAAGGACAGAATTCTGCTCAAGCGGGATGGATGCAGCTTCCCCGGAAGATTACTGGGGATCAATTCACACACTCCCTCCTCATCACAACATGCATTAAGGAGCATCTGTAATTTATATTCCCTCACTTATTCCAGGCGTGGAGCACGGGCAGCAGCCAGGACGCCTCAGCAGGTGTGGCTCAGCCCCAGCCCTGGAACACTCACCTGGCCACAGACTGTGCCTCAGGGTACCGGCCCAGCAGCGCCAAACACTCGGCCTTGAGGATTTTGAACCGGTGACAGGCAGGAGCAAACTCCAAAGCACGATCCATGCAAAACACAACCTGGGGTGGGAGAAACCACAGGCGTGAGCACAGCAAAGAGCCAAGGGCCTGGTTTTTTGAACAGCTGCCCCACGCTTGAGATTTGTGTTTGACCAGGAAGGTGAGCGTGCAGACACCCACCTCCACTGCTGCTGGAGACACATTTCATTGGAAAGTTTTGCTCACATGCAGGTTGTGCCTTTCAAAGGGCTTTGTGTGCCAAGGTCTGAGGCATCTGCTGCGTTACTGTGACAGAGCCCTACATAAGAGTCAAGGGACACCTGTAGGAGGTCCATCCCTTTAACTCTTCTAAACTGTAAGCCCTAAAGAAAGGGCCAAGAAGGACAATCCTGCCCCTGTTTCCTGCAGTATAAAGATAAGTGGGAGGGACAGAAATTCAATAGATTGAGACAGTTTGGACTGGACAAAACACAAAAAAGTACAGTGCAAGGGCTGATCTTCCACTGGCCTGACAGCCATGGGCAGGGTGAGCTAATGGGTCTTTTCCATCCCTGCACTCTGGTGGGGACATCTGTGCAAGAACGGGGCATTGTTCCCCAAGGTTCATCTGCTCCTCGGCCCGTGACATCACGGGGCCCTGCTGTGGGAAGCACTGTGCTCCAGAGCCAAGGGCTCCTGGGTGAGGCAGGAGCAGCTCTCCAGAAACAAAGATCACGTTTCATGTTAGCCTCCCCAGTGAAGCGGGACTGGGGAAGTGAGGGACAGATGCAGATGCCCAGGACGTGCAATACAGGCAGGGCAATTGCTACACAGGAAATTCAGATTGATCACACATCCCATTTGCTGCTCAGAAGAAGGTGATACAAAGCTGGGATTTACCCTTCCAAAATGTTGAGCTTAGCCTAAGAGTGACCTGAACAATGAGCTCAATGTACCACACAATCTCCTTTCTGGGATAAATCTGAGCCTTACATGCATCCACTGCACAGAAACAGTTGCATGAGAAGTGCTTGGTGCCTTTCAGATTTCATGTTGCCATTTCTTGTTCTATCAGGTCAGTACCAGCTGCATCCTGTTACAACCCTTGGGAAGAAAGATTTGGAAGCTGTAAGGAGAATGCCCCATGCAGATCTGCATTCCTCCTTGTATGACCCTCTTGGGCACACAGCCTGCCTTTTTTTTTTTCTTTCAAAGAGCTGAGAAAGAAGAATCCTGGATATGCATTTCAGGAGCAAAGCGTGATCAAATGCTGCTGCTGCTGACAAAATCTGTCTCAAACAGCTCATTCATGACTCTACTCACCCTGCAAAGCAAACAGTGACAGAGGGCTGGCCTGAGCCAGTCACCTCCTCACTCATCATTTAGTCAGTGCTCAGGGAGCAGCAGCTCTGCCACTTTCAGAGCTGACACAGTTCACCAGCCAGCCCTGCTCCAACAGATGTGGCACAGCACCTCCCAAACACCCAGCAATGAAACCAGCCCCACCCCTGCCTGGGCCATGTCAAAACCACCAGTTTTTATATAAGACCAAACAAGTTAATCTCACCTTCCTGAAATCCCGTTTCTCAAAATCCACTTCAGCTATTTTTTCATACTCAAGCACAGTCGTGGCATTCTTCAGCTGAAAGACAGAACACACCAGTGCTGCAGGATAGTCTCTGCTCTGAAATGCCACCAAGCAGCATTTGAGCAGCCAATCCCTGAATGTCAGAGCCAAAACTACTGCAGACCACGGACCAATAACGCAGATGACATGAATACTTTTGCCAGCATTAAAATCAGTTTGAAATCAAGTGACTGAACTGTGAGCCCAGGAAAATGTACCCTGTGAAAGAGACACAACAGTGGCAGCTGCCTTACACCATTCTCCATTTCTCCTCTAGAGAGTTGGGGGAAAGACCAGCTCAGCTTCTTCAGGGGACAGTTAAATCTAAAGATCCTCTTACCTCCTGCTGTGCCTGAGTATTCTTATGATCCAGTTCTAAAACTCGTTGAAAGCAGCGGCTGGCAGCCATGGCATTCCCTAGGGAAAGGTGGCACTTCCCTTCCCGGAGATGTCCCTGGGAACACAGATAAAGGGGAGTTGCAAGAGCTGTAACAGGTGCAGACAAGGTACTGAATGAGGAGCCTGAAGTTCTCCACGTACCCGTACAAAGCTGTCGTCCAACCTGACCGACTGCTGAGCATCCTCCAGTGCTTCTCGGAACCTCCCCAACATCATGAGTGTAGCAGCTCTGTTCCCATAATAACTGGCATTATTGGGACATGTATCTGGAGACAATGCAAGACTCACTATCAGCGTAATGTAGCAGCTGCACAACTTGTGGCACTTTAGAATATTGGCCTTGACTGGCATTATCGATCTGGTGACATTTCCCAAGGTAATTAAAGCAGGCAAGAGGTTTTCATTCAGTATGTACTGTCAGAAACCCCACTGGTGTGATTGAAATCAGCAACCAGCTCCAATTTTAAACACAGTATTCAGCAAAGGTTGATATTATCAGCTGTTCTCACCTATGGCTTTTGTGTAGTAGTTGTATGCTTCGTTGTAATCTTTCTTGGCATAGTAGGCATTTCCTTGTTCCTTGAATGCTTCTGCTTCTCTGAAACGAAGCAAAACACCACATTTTCAGAGGAATTGAGGACCAGACAGATCATGACCATGACAAGCATTTGATTCCCAAGCAACCTCGGTATAATTGTTCAATGCTCCAAATGCCTGTAGCTGGTTCTTGTGAGATCTCCTCAGCACACATTGCCCAGGAGAAAGCAGCACACCTCATTTCCTGCTGGCTCCCAGATACTCCAGCGCTTTACCCGGGGTACTCAGGGATATTTCCTGGCCAAATTTTACAGGGATGCAGCCTAAAGCCACCTTTGAGTCCCCACAAAGAGTCCAGCAGAACTCCCTGGTACGGGGTTCATCCAACAGCCCCCTCCTGCAAGGTGCTGCACCTCAGAACAAAAGAGACAGTGCTGTCTCTTTCAGGAGTCCCACGTACGTACAAACCAGAGCCAAGAACAATTTCCACATTCAAAAGACAGCTAAATCAAAGAGAAATATGGGTACAAGCCTGCAACAGAAGCCTGGCACTGCCTTGGCAACAGGTCTAGAAATAGTCCTCACACTCAAGAGCAAGCATTTGCAGAGACAGTTTGGGACATTTAAAAACACACAGCATATGGTTTAAAGCAGCTTCCCTTAAACTCTAGAAAGCAAAGCTTCCCCTGGGGGAAACCAAGCCCCTTCTCTTCCCTCCTCTCCCTTCAGCCTTTCAGCTGTGCAGGCCGAGAGGGAGAGCACATCACGGTGGTGGAGCAGTGACTGTGAGCAGTGCTCAGCAGGCTGACCTGGGAGAGAACAAAGGGAATTGTGTTGGAACAAATTCCCATGTTTTCAGCCTCACTCAGGCTGCCATTGGCCATTCCCACACAACCACCTCATGCAGGGGTTGTTTTCACTGAGCCATCGCAGATTTCCCGGCTGGCAGAACAATGGACACTGGGAGCTGGGAAGTGTGCTCTTCACTTTCAGTTTTAAGTTTTGCTGTGGGCTACACCCCAGCCAAGTCCGGCCACAGCACTGCAGGAGTTAAAACTCTGGCACGGGATGAGATGGGTAAAAACGGTGGCAGAGCAATGGGGTAGCACACACCCACTGCCCCCCAGGAGCCTTGTCCTGGCTCCCAGATTAGCTCCTCCTGCCCCTGCTCCAGGAAATGATGAACTCACCCACTGGAGATGGGACACTGCCATCCCTCCTCCTGCCCCTGCTCCAGAAAACTATGAACTCACCCACTGGAGATGGGACACTGCCATCCCTCCTCCTGCCCCTGCTCCAGAAAACTATGAACTCACCCATTGGAGATGGGACACTGCCATCCCTCCTCTGCCCCAGCCCTCCCAGCATCACACCTGAGGCAGGTGCTGCAGGCTTTTCCTCAGGAGTCAGTACCCACCAGAGCCCCAGGAGCTCTGCACCCTCCCAGCTACACAGATGTACAACAAGGATGTGCCTGTGGGATGGATCCATATCACAAGCATCAGGATGCAAACCCTGCATGATTAAAATGTTTCCAAGCACAACCACCTTTTTTTGAATATTACAGATCATATATCTAAATACAGTGGAAAAACTACTGAGCAATTCTGCACTTTTAGAACTGGGGTAGTAAAGACTTTCACTGTTCCCTTTTTTCTGTAATCACAAATAGAAAAGAAAATCACAGATGATAGGAAAGTTCCTTCCCTCAGGTCTGTACAGGTTGTACAGTATAAAGGTTGTACAGTCTAAAGAAATGGGTGAACAGTCTTAATGGCTCATCTGAGCCACCACCACAACCTGTCCAGCACAGTGGGCCAAGTCACAAGTCTTTTAGCCATTTTACCTGTCATGTCATGAGGACATGTCATCTAATAGACACAGCTAAAGACTGTGCCAGAGCCTCCCATCTGCCACAAACTGCTGGGAAGAGCTGGGAAAATGGGAGAAAGAAAACATAACTCCAGCAAAAACAATTTTCAGAGAGCACCAGTACTTCGAGATGCCGGACAAACACCCCCACACAAGGACTACTGTTTTCTTCTCTTTTTTATTGGTCTGTTTTCCTTTTGAGCATTTTAATACAGATCAATGTCACGGCGCCTCAGGTGACACTGGCAGAAAGGAGAGCGCAGGTATTTCTGCTGCTCACATGGCCTAAGGCTTAACGATGAAAATTGTGAAAGCAAATCACCCCCACAGCACCAAGGCAAAGGAGCTGCCAGAGCTGTCAGGCTGGGCTTGAGCTCCAGCACCAGGACAGAAGCAGCTCTGCCCTGCTGTGCCCTGCTGACATACAGAGCACACAGCCCTTGTTTACCACGGCTCTGGCTCCAACAAGGAGAACTGCAGGCCCTGATCTCACTGGGGATTGTTTCACCCCAACAGATGCTGCGGCCTGAATGAGCTCATTCTGCCTCCCGCGCTGCTGGGGCCTGCGCTCCCCACTTGCTACTTTTGACACCGAAGAAGAATCGTGCTTTGCTAAAAATACGCCCCCGGCTGAATGGGTGGCTTTGTGACAGGGTCAGTGTCTTTGCAGGGCTGCTCCATGCTGGACGCAGAAATGGAGAAGAGCTGCACCAAGGAGCTGGGGAAGAAGCTTGTCTTTCATCACTCACATGCACTACAGGCACAGGAAGGGCTGCTGGGAGTGACTCTCCTTGAAAGCGAGGCAATTATTTTTTTCTCTTTTATGATATTTCTCAGCATCTCTAATACTTGAAGTACTTTGGTCTCTGTCACCCCAGAGAACCTGCCACCACAGAATCATTTGGGTTGGAAAAAACCTCCAAGATCTTTGAGCCCAACCTGTGACCGATCACCACCTTGTCAACCAGACCACAGCACTGGGTGCCACATCCAGTCATTCCTTGAACACCTCCAGGGATGGGTACTCCAACACCTCCCTGGGCAACGCCTGACAACTCTTTCTGTGAAGAAATTCCACCTGATGTCCAGCCTGAACCTCTTCTGGCACAGCTTGAGACCAACAAAGACAAGCAGCAGCTGCGTGCACCGACACTCCCTCGCACACTCAAGCTCTGAGGATGGAGCTCGCTGCCTGCCTGGAGAGAGAGGCACCAGCACAAGGCTCCTTCTCCTCCCCGTGCCCTGTGAAAGCTCAGCCCCTGCTCGCTGCCAGCACAGCAGCTCTCAGAGAAGCCATCCCAAGCACAGTGACACAATCCCACGCTTGCCTAACAACTCCTGCCTCCTCCTCAGAGCTTCCACACGCTGCCCCCGCTCGAGTGCCGATCGTGGCTTCCACCTCCCACTCCAGCTCCCAATGAGACTCCCGCAGACACCTGATTTTCTGTCATGGGAACCTTTGGGGATCTGTACTCCAGCAGCTCTTGGTCCAGGTGTGCTGGCACAGCCCCTGGGCAGGGATGTGCCAAGGCAATATCACCAGTGACAGAAATCCAACATCTAAGCAGGTGGCAGAGTCACTCTCTCCCAGCTTTCCTGACCCTCACTCCCACTTCACTGCCCGCCTCCGTTATGAAACGGTGGCAAAACCCTAAAATAGCCAGGATTTAAGGAAGGCTCCAAAATCCTGTCCTGACCAAGCAATCTTTCCAGTTATGCTCTGGCAAAAGCAACACACCTGCCCATTTTGTATAGTTCTTGCAGAGGCTTTTTCTTTAAGAGGATACGGTGTCTTTATCAGGCATTTTTGGGGGTGAAATCCCGCCCAGATTCTCAGCTGTCAGATGTGACTCAGCCGCTGGGGTAAAATAAGTTGGGTGATCTCAATTCAGTTTACAGCAGGCAGATGTCTAGAGCTTAAAATTAGCCATCATGTTTGCCCCTGGACATACAATACTCTCCCCTCCCTTCCTTCAGGACTTGGAAGAGAAACAAAACACTCCGTGAGTCAGAAAGATACACAGGGTGCACTTTAGAGACCCGTTCTCAGGTGAGGCTTGACACTGAGTGAGGATTTAGAGATACAGGAATATATATTTACAACCTCCTCGCGAGGGGCTGCAGAGGGACAGGTTTGACACTGAGTGAGGATTTAGAGATAAAGGAATATATATTTACAACCTCCTCGCGAGGGGCTGCAGAGGGACAGGTTTAACACTGAGTGAGGATTTAGAGATACAGGAATATATATTTACAACCTCCTCGCGAGGGGCTGCAGAGGGAGAGGTGCTGAGCTCTTCTCTCTGGCGACCTGAGGGAGCAGCTGGAGCTGGGTGAGGGAGGGTTAGGTTGGCTGTTAGGAGGATGTTCTTCCCCCAGCGGGTGTCGGGGCGCTGGGACAGGCTCCCAGGGCCGTGGTGGCACACACGGGTGTGTGCCACGCTGCCGTGCCCCGGCGGGGCAGCGCTGACGGCCGAGGGCAGAGCGGAGCCGTTTCCCGGCACATCAGCTCCCCCCACCGCGCTCCGGCGCCTTCGCTCCGCGGCACCGGCACCGCGGCAGCGACTCACGGCAGCCCCCAGCCCGGGAAATCCCGGGCTGGACACGCAAGTATCGACACGGATGGGCCGAGGACTCACCCACGGAAACGTAACAAGGGGCTGCCTCAAGCGTCTCCAAGAGCAGAACTGAACCTGAAGCCACAAGGTGCTCAAAGCCCCAGAACGTTCCCCGTACCCGAGGGCAAACTCGTGGAAGACCAAAAGATGCTGCAAGAAATCCAAGAAGTGACCCAAACCTTCCCTGCAGCCACGAGCGAGAACAGCAGCCGAGCCCCAACTTTAATTGTGCCGTTATGTAATTCCCGGAGCTTGGAATTAACCTAATTCCCAGCAATGGCCCCATCACGCCTGGCAGGGCCACAGCGTAACTTTTGTGAAAACCTATGGAAGGGTCTAGAATCAGCCTCAGACTGCTTTTTTGAAGGAAGTGATTCCTTTTGAATGAAGGAAGCCAGCAAGCTTAAGAATTCCACGGGAAAACAATTGCATCTACATTACGATTCACCTCAAAAAAGCACGTTTCATGTTAGGGAAATAGGCTGAAACTGTAGGTATGGATCACCTTTTCTGACTGGATAAAGCAACTGCCTAAGTTATGTATTGAAATACTCTGCAGATGCATGGGGAAGCAAACAACTACACAAGTACCTTCTGCTGCTTCTGATAAGAATATAAGATCATAAAATAATTCCAGGTAAGTAAAATGGGCTGGTTTATCACCTGGGAAACCCAAGTACCCATTTACAGGCAAAACAGGAACAGCAGAGCCTTCTCCAGGTTATCCCAGAATGACCTGGTGCCCCTCAGACGACTCGCCCCTTCCTGCCAGTGCTGCCCCGAAAGCTGGTGAGAAACAACGACTATTCTGGAGGAGCCTCACTGAGATGCACCTCATTTCATGCACTGGAAAAGCCTCTGGGTGCTCCCCAACACCTGACAACCTCCAGGTAACACCTGCAGCCCTGAGCAGCGAGTGACCCACAGACTGGCCACTGTGGGGCCACTCTGTGTTCATCACTTTGCTGCAGGAAAACGACGCCCAAAGAGGCACCAACGCATCCCAAGCCCGCAGCAGCAGCTCTGCAAACTCCTAGAATTATTTTCCCAACAGCTAGAGGGAGGTACTTCTTTGTAAGAGGCTTCCACATGCTCCAGTGCTGAAGAAGGAGGAGAAAGATCCAGCCTGGAGCATGCACAGGAGCCAGAACCCAGAGCTGCCAGGAAGATGACAAGGAAATTCTCCCTGGCAGAGCTCCAGGGGCCCAAGCTCATAGAGCAGCTGGGAGCAGGGAAAAACTGTTCCCATGGGTGAGAAACCTTTAAAATTAATGAAGAAACAAGTGAGTTTTTTGGGGGTGGCCCAGGCCTGCTCATCAGCTGCTCTGCACTGGTGTACCAACGGATAAAATTAACACAATTACATCAACATTTTCCGCCAGGACCCCAACAATCCATGAGGCAGCAGCAGACAATAATTATCCTGTGACCACACTCCATTCCTGTGCCCTGGACACCCTGGGAGCCCTCTGGCATGTCTGCAGCTGCTTCAGGGCGTTAGTTACAGCCATTCTGAAATGCAGATCTCCCCTTTTGCTCGTTTTCTAACTTTCCAGTTTTATTAAGCCACGGAGAACAGAACCATGCATTCGGACAAAGGTGAGTCTTTGAGCAAATATTCTGGCATACTGTAATCCCTAAATGGAAACACAGAACACGGAACCCTCGTTGCTGAGTTATCATAAAGATTCTGAAAAGGTTTTCCCTTATTTTTGCTGATTTTTATGGAAGTGAGCACAGACACATTCCGAAGGCTGCCAGCCCTCACCTGGCCCAGGATGTTTCACAAACATCGGACACTTTCTGAGGCTCTAACTCCACTCCCCAAATACAGCAATTACTGCTCTGATTTCCATGAGAGCAACTGAGTTACCACAGTGAAACTTGGAAGGGCTGGGGTGGGGAAGAGGTTAATGCAGAGAACTGTAAAGAAATCAGGGTGTGCAGAGCCAGCTCCTCCAGAGCAACCCCAGGAAATCGGCTCCTGCCCATATGGGTCCTTTTCAGCAAGGGAAAGGTGCAACATCCCCAAAAGAACATGAAAATAAAACATTGTGAAGGCACCTAATGAAAGTGGGGCATGGTACCGTCTCAAGGAAGGAAGGAGCTGGAGGTCACTACCTGCAGACACCTGTGCCTTCAGCCAGGGTTTTACCTCTGGGAGTTTTTACCATTTCAAACACCACATTTCACTTGCCCAGGGGGCAGGAATGATGTGCCCGCACAGGCCTGTCCCAGCCTCACAGGCTGGGCGATCCCAGCGCTCTGTGAGCACCAAGTGCCTCTTCAGCAGTTCCTCCTTTCCGGCTCAGCAGCACCTCCCCAGGGAGCTGCTCCTCAGGCCTCAATTCCACAGAATCCCTCGGGCCATCAATGGGAGTCTGAAACCACCACTCCTCAGAGGCCACTTTTGGTTTTGTTTCCTCTTCTTCATTCCATTGAATCATCTTCCAAAGCAAATGCCGCCACTCCTACAGGAACAGCTCTTCCCTTCCAGCTCCCCGAGAGACGGACCCTGCACCTGCTCCACTATGGAAAACCAGTGGAGTTTCCTGGACAGGGACCTCCCCACCTCTCTGCCCACTCCAGCTCACTCACTCCTGGCAGGAAAACGTGCGGGAAAGGCCGGGATCCCTCCTCCGGCTGCCTCGGGTGACACCGGCAGCTCCCCCGGGCTCTGCACGGACAAACCAGGAGCTCCTGGATGATGGAGCACTCCCCGAGCAGGGCTCTGCCCAAGGCGTTTTTCCCGCTATCCACAGCAAGGCAGGACAGAGTGAAACCCACCGCGAGTAGATTTCAAACCTCCCAGGGGAACGGGGTGATGCAGCAGCAAAGGGTTCAGGAGTTTGAAGCCTCCTCTTCCCACGCGTTCAATCCTTCCCCACAGCGAGGGGGAGGCCGCGCTCCCCCGACACCGGGGAGGGTGTGAGGCCCGGGACACGGGGTGCGAACCGCATTTCTGGGACACCGCGGGAGCGGGCGGGTGCCCCGACCCCGGTGCGCACGGAGGCCGCGGGAGCCGGCTGGGACACACGGGCACCGCATCGCCAGCCCGGCAGCTCCCGGGCCCC
>VZRO01003874.1:88396-112522 GCA_013397915.1 Daphoenositta chrysoptera
ACCTCCATCCTGGAGCAGCTGCTGTACGGGAACCATGTGGTCGGTGAGTGCGACGCCGGGCCGAGGCCGCTCCGGGGCTCCCCCGGGAGGCGGCGGCCCCGGGCGGAGCGGGCGGGTCCGGGCCTGGGCAGCGCTGGCTCGGGGATCCCCCTGGGCAGGGCTGTCCCCGGTCACCCCCTGGACACGCCGGCGGTGGGTGGGAGCGCACAGCGCGCCCGGCGGGGCAGCTCCGCGGGCTGTGCCGGGGCCGGAGCCCCGGGCAGGCTCCTCGCATGTCCCCGCCCGTCAGGCTCGGAGATGATCGAGACCCAGGAGGACATTTACGTGGGCTCCATCGAGACGGACCGCGGCGTGCGGGAGCAGGTGCGCTTCTACGACACGCGGGGGCTGCGGGACGGGCTGGAGCTGCCCAAGCACTGCTTCTCCTGCACCGACGGCTACGTGCTGGTCTACAGCACCGACAGCAAGGAGTCCTTCAAGCGTGTCGAGCTGCTCAAGAAGGAGATCGACAAGTCCAAGGACAAGAAGGAGGTGAGTCCCCCGGGAGAAGGGGCTGCGTAGTGGGATCTGCTTCCCTGGGGCAGGTTCTCGCCTTTCTTTTCTGCAGCCCGTCACAAGATGCTGATGGGTTCGTGATCTGTGAGATTCAGCAGTAACAGGCATCCTGGGATGCTCTCTGAGCATACAGGTGCTCAAAAGTTCCTTCCACTTTGGGGCTGGTTTGGGACACACCATCCCCGGCAGGAGGGGAAGGGAGCACTGGGATCGTGGGGTTTCCAAAGGCTTTGACACCGACGGGGAATCAGCGTCAGGGCCGGGCCCACCGCTGAGGGTCTCCATGGCAGAGCCAGCCAGCCCTGCAGCGCTGTGGTTGGAACCTTCAGGGGCCCTTCTCGCCCTTTTGGAACAGGTCACCATTGTGGTTTTGGGCAACAAGTGTGACCTGCAGGAGCAGCGGCGGGTGGACCACGATGCCGCCCAGCACTGGGCCAAGGGCGAGAAGGTGAAGCTGTGGGAGGTGTCCGTGGCTGACCGGCGCACGCTGATCGAGCCCTTCATCTACCTGGCCAGCAAGATGACACAGCCACAGAGCAAGTCTGCGTTTCCCCTGAGCCGCAAGAACAAGGGCAGCGGATCCGTGGATGGCTGAGCCTTCTTCCCCTTCCTTTCCATGGCCACCTCCTCTTCCTCACCTTCCTGCTTCCCTCGCACACACCTCCTGCTAAGTCCTGTCTGGTGTCACGGAGCCTGTGGGAAGCAGGTGGCAGGAGGAACAATCACCCCAGGGCTGGGGATGGTCCTGGGGGATGAGAGGCAGTGGGACAGGGACCACTCCTCTCCCTGCCCAGCCCCTGCAGCTGTCAGAGGTGCTGCAGGAAGGTCAGGACTCAATGACCCCCTCTGCTCTCAGGTGTATGCTGGGAGAGGGGAGCAGAGACACAGCACACACTGGCTGGAATGTGGGGATCAGCTCCACATCTGGAGGGAACAACTCTCCTCTTTTTCTATTTCTTGATAACGTGGGAAGAGCCGGTTGGCTGGCCCTGCCTCCAGCCAAGAAGCTCTCCTTGCCCTGCCCCAGCTGCCTCTATGCTGCTTCCTGGCAGGTTGTCCCTTACCCTGGCAGTGTCCTCTGCTCTTTTATGCACAGGAATATCCAGGCATGCTGCCCCAGGGAATGCCTAGAGCAGGGCAGGTGCTATTCATGGGGGCAGGGTACCCAAATCCACCGTTCCAGCCCTCCTTTTCCTGAGTGCAGTCTCAGCCATGAGCTTGGAGGAGATGGGACTGTGCTTTGTCTGCACACCTGGATCACTGGAGGAGCTGGGACTTCACTTACCCTGCACACCTGGATCACTGGAGGAGCTGGGACTTCACTTACCCTGCACACCTGGATCACTGGAGGAGCTGGGACTTCACTTACCCTGCACACCCCAGATGCTTTGGGCTATGGCAGCTCTCACTGCCCACCTGTCACAGTGCTGCCTCCTCTCAGAACCACCATAAGACAAGGTACAGGTGTCCCAGTCCTACCCAGCAACACTCACTCCCTTCAGGTAGTCTGGATGTAGGAAAAGAACTGACAAAAAACCCCAGTGTGTTTATACTTGTTCCTTTTATTTACTGAGTAACACAATAAAGCGATGAGATTCGATTATCAAAATATTTTCCTTTTTTTTTTTTCCCAACTGTTATAGTACATCAAAAAAATATACAATGAACATTACAGGAGGGTACTGGCCAAGTCCCTAGAGTCTGGATATTCCATTTTGGGTTGGTTTTTTTTTTTTCTGTTTTTTTTTTGACTCAAACTTCACATCACTCCAAGGTTATTTACAGAGGGGCACACGTTACCGAGCGCTATGGACTATCCCTACTCCTAGTACAGCATGTGCTAAGTCAAAGGCAGTAAATGCTTTGGAGAGCAGGAGGGGATTTGGGGGGATGCCATAACGGGGGTTTCTTACGCAGCTCGTTGCAGTATTATTGTCACTAGAAGGAATGGCTTTCACAGGGTTAAAGTGCCAAGTACAGGAGTGCGTCAGGACTCCACTGGTGAGGGACACGGAGCAGCCACGGCTCCAGCACAGGCTTTTTGGAACAATGGAGGGGAACAGGCCCACGGGTGCCACGCAGCTCTGCAAGCTGGAGCCTGGCTGCTCCCAGCTCCCCGTGCTCCTGAGGGGCTGGGCACGGTGCCAGGGGCTCGTGGCACAGGAGGGGACCCATTGTCCAGCTGCTGCGGCCGGACTGGGGGTGACCCCACGGGCCTGGGAAGGGCACAGTGAGATGGGCAGGGTGGCTGGAGACAAGCTGGCCACGGGCTGCTTGGCACTGGGGAGCGGGGACAGCGTCCCTCCTGTCCCCTGGGGCCCCACCAGCACAGGCTCCTGTCCCCTGGGATGTGGGGTCCCTACGTGTCCTCTGGGCTGCGGGACAATCTCCCTAACCCTGGCAAAGCTGGGAGCCTTCCTTCCCTCAGCTGCGGCCCAAGCCACATCTCCCACCACTGCTGCAAGACCTTTCTGTTGTCTCCAGGCACAGTTGCTCACGCTTCTCCTGGTGCCCTCTCTCCACTCTCCTCCTTCCCTGAGGAAGGGATGCCCTGAGCAGGTGAATCCATACCCAGGGGTTCCCTCACTCTCCCATCTCTTTGGCAGGAGTGCAGCAGTGGCTCCACAGTTGGTGCTGCCCACAGACCCTGCAGGTCTGTGCTTCCTCCTGCAGCTTTCCTGCCCTTGCCAAGGCTCCAGCCCTGGGAAGCAGACGTGTTTCAGCCATCTGAGTCACCCATTAGCTGGTTCCCGTTCACCTCCCCGTGCCAGGACCCATCCTGAGCATCAGCAGAGCACGCTGGGCAAAATCCTTCTGAAATCCAGGCGCTGCTTATGGCCAAGACGTCAGATATGTGTGCTTGTGCGTGTGGATTCCCAGGTGCACACACCAACCTGCCTCTTCCCGAGGGCTGGGAGGGAATGGGAGTCACAGCAGAGGTCTGAACCAGCACCCTGGGCCAGGGACGGGACAGAGCTCAGTGTTAGGTTGGTTCTTCTGCTCCCACCACTGCTCCGGCTGCACGGATGCATCAGCACCAAAGGGAATCGCAGGCGGCCAATGCGGCGGGTGAGCTGCCCCCCTGGATTGCATAGATCGGGGTGGGGTGTTCCTCCAGCGAAAGGTCTGTTTGGGATGCAACTCTCTCTATGTACAGCCGCGTGCTGGGCACCCGGAGCACCGCAGTGACAGTCCCAGACAGGTCGTGGTTGGGTTGTCTGAGCACAGTGAAACGCAGAGCTACGGCCTCGGGGTCCCTCCAGAGCCCGGCATTCCGCAGGCTGTGGGTGCACCTGCCACCTGATTGTCCAGGCTGCTGGGGACACCTTTGTTTTTTGGGAATCATCAGAAACTCCCTGGAAGCTCCTAACGGGGATGGGATTGGAGGGCCGTGCATGGCAGGTGAGCAGCAGCGTTGCCTTTCACTGGAGAACCGAAAGTGCTTTAGGGACATTCACTCAGCCTCACAGCATCTCTCGGGAGGTAGGGGCAGGGCTGTCCCCACGGTGGGACAGAGACAAGGACAGGTGCCAAGCACAGGGTCACCTCCTCGGGGAGCCAGCACCAGACAGCCTGGTGCTCCCGGCCTTGCTGGGCATGAGTGGGGCCCAGCTTGGCCACATGCCCATCGTGTGCTTCTGGGGCCAGGGCAGGGCCCGTGTGCTTTGGAGGGAGGAGGCACCGGCCCTGGGGTCAGCTATTGCTCTTGGAGTGAGGATACGGTCGGTGTGGCCGGTGCCCGCCACCGCGGGGGCTCTTTGGCTGGTGGGATGTAGGGGGTTGTGGGGACGGGGGGCTGGTGGGTGGCACAGAAACCCCCTGCCAGCACAGGCAGGTGCAGGGCTGGCAAGGGCACAGCCAGCCCAGGCTGAGAGAGAAACTGCCAGCTTCCCACTTGTGCTGGGGTTGTTTCTCCCAGTAAGAGCTGGGCTGAGATTCCCCTCGCAGTTCCCTTCCCACTGGGCTGGTAGGGGCCAGAGGGATGCTCCTTCTCCCAGGGACCAGCCAGCTCCTCTCCTTCCAGTCTGGTAACTGGGAGGGCGATGAAGAAGCAGCCAGCAGGCCAAGGACAGGCAGGCCCTGGCCATGAGACGGTCCTGCTGATTTGGACACTGTCCTCTCCCGTGCACTGCCTGGGCTCATCTGCTGAGCACGGCGCCAGCACAGGCTGGGGGAGCGGTGGGGATGCACGGCGGGGCTGGCTGGGCTCTGTCGGGGCACCTTTCTCCAGTGGGAGCCCGCTCCAAGCAAAGGAGAAGCCGGGGTTGATGTCTACGACTACATTTTCCCACCAGCCAGGAGAGCGTGTACCAGGAGCGCTGCCCCCAGCGCGCAGCCCCACAGCCCAGCCCGGCCACGCTGGACAGACCCTCGGCGGGCCAGCGGCTCTAGTAGGGTGCGAAGACAATGGGACCCGGCGTGGGGCGGACGTGGGCCGGCGGCGTTCGGAAAAGGGCTGGTCCGAGGATCGGGGCTTGGAAGAGGGTGGTGGCGGCTGCTGGTCGCAAGGCGAGGGGTCCGGGCATGGCGCAGACGGCGGCGGCGGTGAGCGGGCTCGGCAGGAAACGGGTTGCCAGGGTTTTGGTGAGGTGCTTCTGCAAAGCCAGCTTGGACTGCGGGGAGGGAGGAGGAGACACTGTGAGATCGCAGAACAGGTGGAGGAATCACAAGTGCTGCCATTGGAAACGCTGCAGTCAAAGCACCCCCAAGTTATCCCCATGCTGGCCTTCCCAGGGACAGAGACTCAAAACCAAGCACCACAGCTCACCCTCCCTGAGGGGAGAAGCTGAGCTGCGGTGATAAAAACCAAGGTTTAAGAGCAGCAGCTCCTGTGACTCACTGCAAGGATGGCTGATGGTGAGCGAGGCTTTGCGAGCAAACCGAGCGAGTGCTGTGCAGGGAGACAGGTACCTTGATAATACTCACTGCGAGGGCAGCATTCTTCTGCAGCTTGTTGTAGGGGCTGTACTTGGGCTTGGGTGGCTTCCCTGCCAGCCTGTCTTTGTGCCGCCGGCTGCTCATGTGCTGGGAAGGAAAACAGCTGGATCACTGGGAGCCAGGACAGCCGGGGCACTGTGCAGCTCAGGTCTGTGGGGACACCCAGCACCCTGCAGGGACCATCAGGTACCCACACCCTGAGTCCCTGCACGCCCACACCCGGTGCCCGGGCACTGCCAGGGCATCGTCACCTGCTTGAGCTGGGTCTCGGAGTTCACATAGATCTCGCACACTTGGCAGTGGAACGCCTTGTTCTGGATGTTGATGCTGCCCTTGTTCCCGATCCGCTTGGACTTGTGCCCTGCCCGGGAGAGCAGCTTGCCCCGGCCTCGCCGCAGTTGGGTGCCGTGACCTTCCAGCATCGACTTGTGCTTGGCACCTGGCGAGAGGGGAAACTCAGCAAACCCAGCCCAGCCCGTGCCAGTACCAGGGCAGCAGGAACAGTACCAGGGCAGCAGGAACGGTGCCCTCCAACAGCACCGGGGGAACCCCACCGACCTCTGCCCAGCAGCACCTGCAGGCAGAGGGGACAGGGAGCTGCCTGGGAGCCCAGACTTTCGCCAGCGCTGCGCAGCCCATTCCCAAACCCTGCCAAGCTGCACGTCGCAGGCAGAGCAGAGATGCTCATCTTCCCGGAGACCCCCCCTCCACGTGCCAGCTTCGGAGAAGCTGCTATTTTGAGCGTGCGCTGTCGCCTGTCGCCTGTCCCCGGTGTGGGCACAGTCTGCGGAGCCGGGCGCGCCTCGCCCGCCGTGCTGCAGCATCTGAGCCGTGCCCAAGGTCGGAGCGGAGCCGGCCGTGGAGCCAGGAATAGCTCAGCGGGGTCGCAGTGGGTGGGGAAGGAGGAACCCAAGATCCCTACACACCTGGGGACAGGGCGCTCCGTCCTGCCCCTGCCAGCGCCGGGACGGCGAGGGTGCGTGGGGAGCAAGTAATTTAAGCCCCTGCTAATTCATTCTATTTTTTAAGGCGTGAAGCAAGGAGCTGTGTGACGGCCACACAGCAGCGCCAGCCTGCAAACGTTTGTTGTTTGTTTGTTCTTTTTCCCCAAATCAGCTCCTGAATTCGTAACTGGAGCTGACAAAAGCAAAAGGACACTTCTGCAGCTAAGCCACAGCAGTGTCCTGAGCCAACCCTGCACACAGCAGCTGCTGCTGCCCCAGCAGGCAGTGGCGTGGGGGGACCTGGTTCCCAGGACTTGCTGAACTGGGGGAGAAAAGGACTTTCCATTTAAAGCTGGGGTGCCCAACTTAAGCATCCTGCAGAGAAAGGGGAGAGCCAGGAGCTGGAACTGCAGGGCCTGCAGACCCCACTGGGGACCCCTGTACCATGGCTGCCACCCACTGCCACCACCCTGGAGGTGGGTTTGGCCACCCCCAGGCTTCAGGGGGACCCTCAGCAGCTCCCACACCTGCCCACCCCAAGGGGCTGCCCTGCACAGCCCAGGAGCCACCGCTGGCTATGGGTCTCCACAGCTCGTTGGATTCCCAGGGGTCTTCTCCACAGGGCCACAAGTCCAAACCACCAAGCTGCTTTGGGAAGGATTAGCCCAGGTTTGGAAGAAGCCCTGGCCATCAGCTTCAAGCCAACTGGAGTATAAAGTAGCCTCAATCACTTGATTAAAAGTAGCTGGAAATGTCATTAACTGAGACGTGAACAGTACAAGTGTTCGACCTTGTGAAAATTCACCCTAGAAGCTGCAGCCCAGGTAAAGCCCCATGGCTTATCTGTGCAGGTCATTTTAATGAAAATTTTTAAATTACAGCAACACTCATTAATGCTTGCCACATCCTTGCAAGGCTGTTTGGTTATGAGGCATGGCTGGGCCTTGCTCAGAGTCCCGATGAAGTGGCAGGGGGCCTGTCCCCGTCCCCCCCATAATGCCCTTACCAGTGTTGTGAGCCTCCAGCTGGGACAGGGAGTTGACGGTCACTTTGCAGGTGGGACAGTACAGGTGCTGTTTGCTCTTCTTCCCCTCTTTCTCACTCTCTGGGGCCGAGCTGACGCTGCTGCCCGACTCAGCCGCCTGCCCCTCGGCTGCCTGGGCGGATGAGGAGGCCACACTGGTGGCATCTGAGGTGCCCTCCGACAGCTCGGAGGCCGGTGGGGAGCCCAGCGGGGCCACACTGCCTGGCAGCTCCACGGGTGATTCCTCAGTGCTGGGCACCAGCCCCAGGCTGCTGCCCTCGCCCTCCGGCTCCTGTGGGCTACTGGCATCAGCTGGCGGGAGGAGAAGGAAAGGGGGAAAGGGGAAAAGAGAAAGAAATGGGCAGAAAGGGAAAGTTCTCTGTGCCTGAACAGGTTTTCTGGATTTCAGGGAGCACCCCCGTCTTCCCCAAGACCATCTCAGACAACATCTGCATGCATCCATCCCTGCCAAGGGCAGCTCTTCCCAAGGTCTCTCCCCTTACAGCTTTTATCTGCAGTGCATGGAAGCTGGGCTCAGCACAAAACCCTGGGTGAGCTCCGGCGCTGCCACAGCTCCCACCAGCCCCATCCCTGCATGCGGCAGAGCCCTGGGGGTGTGTGAGACAGGGCTGGATTCCTCTCCCGCGTCCATACAAACACCTCCCAGAGACACCCAGTCACAGGGAAAGCAGCTGCCATTCCCCCGCGAGCGCCGGAGCTCATTTGTGACCGGTGACATCTCTGTCCCCCTGACCGCAGCCTCCTCAGCCCCGTCCCCCTCCTCGTACCTGTGCTGCCCGGCTCCCCGCTGCCCACGGGGCTGGGGGAAAGGTCGGCTGTGCTGTCCTGGCCGGGGGTCCCCGCTGCAGCCCCCACCACCTTCTGTTTGTTCTTCATGGCCTCGATGGCCTTCAGCCTCCGCGCGTGCTTGTGGCCCTTGTAGTGGGCTTCTGCCTGGTTCTGGGGGGGAGAGACAGGGATGGCCACGTCAGACTGTGACCAGACAGACAGATGGACACGGGGAGGGCAGGTGATGGGGCCAGCCCTGTGATGTGGCCACTCAGACGTTTCTAGTGCAGCCACCTTCCCTGGTGACATCTGCACCCAGGGCTGGGACCACTGCAGAGGGGTGTTGGGTGTGGGGTGCAGCACAGACCCGTGTCCCTCCTCCCCCCAGCCCGCTCTGACACCGACATACTGGGGCCAAGGTACCACTCTCTAAGACATCACCACATTGCTTGGCCGAGATAAGGACCCTGCTCTGATTAAATGCATCAAGTCACTCCTAAAAGCAGCTTTCAGGCAAAATTTATGACTCCAGAAATGTACAGTGAATTGTTGCTGTAAAAATGGAATAAAGAGGTTCATTGGTGGGGAGGACACATCTCCCATGGTATCCTAAGGGGTGTCCAACACATGGTTCACGTCCCCAGCTCCTCTCTCTCAGTGAACAGTGGATAATGAAGCGCGACTCTGATGGATTCATGTCTGCACTGAACTGATAAAAACGGCCACAAAAAAAAATCCCCCGAACATTGGTGTCTTCCCAACAGGGACAATGCTTCATTGTCCCCCAAAACGACCCCGGTTTGGCAATTTATGGAAAGGAACCCCAGTATGAATTAGACACTGTACCCCTGAGCAGGACAGATTAATTTGCACAGCATTCCTGGGGGCCAGCTGAGGATTCCCGGGCTCAGCAGGGGGAAGCATCCCATCCCATCCCTTGCCTTTCCTCCCCCTGTGGCTTTCCAAGGGCTGGGAACGGGGGCCAGGGCTGTGGCTGGTATGTGGGAAAGCAAAGGGCCAGTCTGAGCGTGGTGCCTCATTAGCAAAGACAATAAACTCTCCCCGGATAACAGGGCTGGAACGGGGCTGGGTGCAGCTGAAGTAGGTCACAGCCGCCGTGCTGGAACACCCGCGGGCTCTTGAGGGTCTGGGCCAGCCGGGGGGACCCAGAGGGACATGGGCAGGGACAGGCAGAGTGGGGACGGGGGCTCACAGGGGCACTGGGAGCGTGCAGTGGGACTGACTCTCCTGGCACAGCACGTCTCTCCAGGATGTGGAGAGGGAAACACAGGGAAGCAATGCTTCTTCTGAGCTGCTTGGCTGTGGAGCAGAACTATGAAGCCCAGAACCAGGGAGGTTTGCTGGCAGGGCAGCATCAGCCCTCGGCACTGCAGATCCAGCGTGGCCAGGCTGGGATGGTTCCCCTGCAGGCAGCAGAGCCCAGCCAGGGCGCAGGGCCCGGGGGGGCAAGAGCAGCTCCAGCCCCCCACAGCCCCAGTGCTGCCCAGCACCGAGCACCAGCAGCTCTGCTGGGTGAGACTGGCCCATGGTTGGGGATGGCCCTGGCAGGGGCTGGCCCCGTGCCCCCTACTCAGTGCCGGCCCCATCCGTGCCCCCCACTCAGTGCCAGCCCCATCCGTGCCCCACTCACGGCAGAGTTGAAGCGCAGGTGGCAGATGTTGCAGGAGATGAACTGCTTCTTCTTGAGCGGGGCTGGCACGCCGAAGGTGTGGCTGATCACCGCCTTCTGCACCGGGTCCATCTGCAACGGGAGGAGGGCAGAGGGCGGCTGGCTGCTGTGTCCTGATGGCTGCCCCGGCGTGGCACCGTGACCCGGTGACCCCCACGCCTGTCACGGTCCCGAGGAGCCACTGCCAGCCACAGAGCTCACACTGGGTGGAAGGAGTGAGGGGATGCATCTGCCGAGGAGCCCTGCGGTCATGGAGGCTCCCCTGTGCAGGCAATGTGCTGTGTCAACACTCCCTCCTGCCCGATGAAACCATTCCTGAATCCACCAAATCCGCGAGGTCTGAACGTCAGCTGTGGTCTGGCAGGAGGGAGGAGACCCCATCTGCCCCAGTGTGTGCCCAGGTCCCCTCTCCCCCCACACAGACACCTGTGTCACAGGTGGAAAATTACCAGTTTCTGTTTGAACCTCAGTGCCTACCCTTGACCTCAGAAACCACCAAAATGGGGGACAGAGGTGACCAAAACAAGCATCATTCAATCTCCATGTGCTCTTCACCAGAGCGCTGGAATGTCCCCAAGCAATGCCAAAGGCACGAGCAGGGCCATGTGTGCCAGCCCATGGGACACCAGCAGCCCACAGAGGTGCCAAGGGACACCAGTGCTTGCTGCCACAGACACAGTGCCCATGAAAGCCCCTCTGAGCTGCCCCGCTGCTGTCCAGATGTGCATTTCACCTGCTCAAACTCAACAATGACAGCTCACTCACCGGGCTGGGCACACACAGACCCACTTCGATGACCTGCCAGGAGCCATATCTGTCCTCCAGCCCGCCCAGGGCTGTGGTGGGGCCAAGCATGTGGCCGGTGCCAGGCCCTGGCCCTTCTGTCTCGCCCCAGGGCTCGGCCTCATTCCACAGCCCAAGCACCAAACTGCTTCCAAAAGCCATAATTGTTTTTAACAAAATGCATTTATTAAGGAAGAAAACATAAGAATAACCTCTTTGTCTGAGCGTGGCTCCAATCTATAATGCAAGTATTGTTCCCTACCCTGTGGCACAGGGAGATTATCTTATCTGAGTCCTGCTGTCAGGAGAGCCCGGGGTTTTCAGCGATCGTATTTCTCTGCAAAGCTATTTCGCTGCCGAGACAGGTGCATCAGTCTTCGAGGCACATGCCTGGACAACAGCGCCATTATCAAGACCCCAAATTCCTTTCCAGGAGTGAGCAGAATGGTAAAAGCAGGTGATTAATGAAGTGCCTGTTTGCTATGAAATTTTACTCACTTATCTGGCATATAAATGAAGAGGCATTTGGGGTTCGGCAGAGACCTGGAGGAAGCTACAGATGGCCAAGATGCTGCTCCACGCCTGATGACAAACATTGCAATGTGCTGCTGGCAGCACCCCCGTGCTGCTGGGCTGCTGGGCCAGCACTTGTTTTCCAGAGAAACACCCACTTTTTCACTGAGAAAAGAAAAATGGCTCCAACCTTCCCGGCAGTGTCAGCTACCAGGTTCCAGCCGGTCGCTCCCACCAAACACCACCAAAGCTCCCACCAAACACCACCAAAGCTCCCACCAAACAACACTGGCACCCACTGAGCACTGCCAGCTCCCATGGGCTCATCCACACCATGAGCACCACGGCATGGGGTAGGGGAGGAGGCAGAGGAAAGGGAGATGCTGGCACAAGGACACAAATGAGGCCAGGGACCGTCTTGGCCTCATCCTGAACCTGCCAGTGAAGCCAGTGGTGCCAGAGCCACGTCTGAGCCTCAACCACATGGTGGTGGTGCTGAACAGCCCCAGCACAGGGTCTCCTCATCCTCCTGGGGTTATGCCAGGGTGATGGCACCAGCTTGGGTCTTTCCACCCCCTGTGCTTTTGCCAAGTCCACCTTGCTCCACAGCAAGGAGTTGTGTCCACCAGAGCACCTGCAAGTGCTCTGGGCAGGCACAGCCCTCAGGAGCTCCCAGGGCACACTCAGAACCTGGCTCCTCACCCCAGCCCCAGGCATCCCAGCCAAGGCAGGTGCAACTGGTGGCCACGGCTGCTCCTGCTGTCCCAAAGAGGACACCAGCACTGTCTCAAGCCTTCAGCTGCCCACCCCCACGGGAGCACACATGGTCCCAGGTACTTTGCCAGAAGCCCAGCCCAGCTCCAGCCCGCACTGAGCACATCTGAACACATCTGGTGCCACCTGAGAGCCCTCGTGCTTCTCCCCGAATGAGAACACAAACATCCCTCTATCGCCTCCCCGCCGCACGCCCTCGCGGCTCTCTTGGATATGGAAAAGTCCCCTCAGCTCCCGTGGGGCTGGCAGGGGCTGTGCTGCAGCTGTACGTACCGGTGCCTGCAGCCAGGGATTGAGGCTCTTCCCGGCTGCTTCCAGAAGAACGGAGCCAGCAACAGAGGTGGCTTTGGGCACCGCGCTCTTGGGGAATAAAGATCCCGGCTTTATAGCCAATTCGTATTGACTCACATGACTTTATTTATCCCTGGATGTTCCTGCCGATATAAATAGCGACCCCTGTGCCGAGCTCCCTGCGGCCGTGGAGGTCAGGAGCAGGAATTCACAGGGATGCAGCAGCCGTTCACATCGCGTTTGCTGACGGGGTTTTACGAGGCGCTGCTGGGTCCTGGGGATTTGCAACATCCCAAGCTAAGAGAAAGACCTCTGGAGCAAGGAATGTGCCTCCAGTGCCGTTAGGGATTTTTTTTCCCCCTGGTTGTTGCTCTAAGTGACAGGAGGCAGCTTGGAAGGGTTTAGTTCGCTCCAGAGTAAAACATCTGCTGGGTTCATGGGAGCCCTGTGACCTGCTCTGAGTGCAGAGTGTTCTGCTGGGCACTGCAAACAGCTCCCGCTCCGCAGGGCATTGCTGAGCCCTCACAGCATCACCAGCAACACAGGGCATGAAAGGGGAGCCCTCAGATCCTGTTGTAGAGCAGCTCCAACGAGGCAGCGACCTCAGCAAGGGGCAGACCCTGACTGCTGCTCTTACTCTCTCCCCCCACTAGGCTCAAGTGGAGTCTGACCTGGCATCACAGTCACTTGGGCAGAGATGAGGAGCAATGAGCCCGGCTCAGGATGCAGGGATGTTCCAGCCCTTCATCCTGTGGGATGGAGCCTCTGCTCTGGCTCCTCCAGGGCTGCCAGACCAGCTCAGGCTGCAGGGATGCTCCAGCCCTTCATCCCGTGGGATGGAAGCTCAGCTCTGGCTCCCCCAGAGCCGCCAGCCCAGCACACCCTGAACCTCTCCCAGCCTCCTTCGGCCACATCTCCAGCACAGACACACCCTGAAGGGGCAGCTCCTGCCCCCGGACCGTCAGCCAGCACCACACACCGGGCTTAGAGGGGTTGACTCCAGGTCCCCAGATGGCTGGGACACCTTTCCCTGGCATCTCTGTCCGTGTCTGGCCCATCCTCTGTGGCAGGAGCCCACACAAGCACAGCAGCCGTGCGACACTGTGTGGCTCCAGCAAGTACCAGATTCATTTTCCAAATTACCAATTTTTTTAAAGCAACAAACGTGGGTGAACACGCGCCGAGGCAGCGGCAGGTGGGAGCCAAGAGGAGCAAACAACAGGCGCTGGGTCAAGTTCACTCCTGACTCCAGCGACTAAAAAAAGAGCCCAGACAAAGAGCAGGAACTATAATGGCATCAAAACCCCTCCTGTCCTGTGTTCCAGCTCATTAGCCCGGGGAGAGGCTGGGCTGGGGCTTCAAAAGAGCTTAAAGGACTCAGACGCATGAATCCCATTCAACAGCAACAGGAATCCTGCACTTAATTTCTGAACCGTCTTTGAGGATCTCGGCGATAATTTGCACCTTCCGAGCACGTTTAAGCTCAAAGCCACTCAAAAAAGGCCGGCAAGCAGGGAGGGGCCTCGGGAAAGTCCCGTTTCCAGGCTCATGAGAGAGAACAACGGGCATTTACTGAACCCCAAAACACTGACCTGCGGTGCCTCTGTGGCAAAGAGGGGGAGCAGCCCCCAGGTCTACTGCCCTTCCTGGAGCAGAACCTGCTCCACAACAATCCTGGGCAGCACCCAGGGGTTACAGAGACCCCCGCGGGGCTGGGACCAGCCTGGGAGAGCGGTGCAGCATGGGGAAAACACCATTTCACACCCCACACTGTGGCGTGTCCTTGGCCACATCCAGGTCAGTTTAACTGTCTGATGGAACCTCTTTACAGAGACGTGTCAGTGCCCACCCCAGTCACTTGGGTCGGTGGTTCAATGTTGGGCACCAAGAACCCAAGCAGGGAGTGGGAACAGTCCCCAGCATTCTGACTTCCCCAAGAGCCACAGCACCAGCCACATTCCTCATATCTGTAATACGTTCTCTCTCTTTCTTTGCTTTTCCTTATTTAATTTTCAACTAATGAACTGCTCTCCAGAGCTACTTTATTACTATTGATTCCAGGGGCACAAGCCAATTGATCTTGGTTAAAATGAACCATGTTTTTAATTCTGGTACTGACAGGCGCTGGCTGGGCAGGAACCTCTCCGAGCTAAGGGCAAAGTGGGCATGTTGAACGGGTGTCCAGCAGCCAAAGACCCCAGGAATTAAACCAGAAACCACCTGGTGTGGTTCAAGGAGTGGTGCCATGTAGAGGAGGGACTGCTGCAGGGGAGGAGGGCTCCAGCAGCCGATGCCCAGGCACCCTGGGGACTCACCGTGTTGAAGTTGGGGAAGAGGTTGAGCGGCGACGTCCCGTTGAGCCTGAAGGTCAGAAAGTGCTTGATGTCCAAGGGGGGGTGAAGAGGCCGGCCAGGGATGGGCAACGATGCTAAAAGGGGGCTGCTGTGTCCGGAGGGACCTGGGGAGACAAAGAGCAGCGTCAGCATCGGCGATCCCTGCCCGCAGCAGGACACAGCACACCAGACGTGGCACACGGGGACATCTGCCCTGGACTACAGACCCCTCCCCCCAGTGAAAGGTCCCAGCCCGGGGTGGCCCTGGGCTCCCCTTTGCCTTTCAGGCTCAAAACCAGCACCCCAGTTCAAAGCAGGATGCAGCCACCTCTGCGTCAGAGCATGGACACGTGCAGGAGTCCGAACCCTCGGAAGGTGTCAAAACCTCCCCCAGGGCAGCAGCCCCTTCCCCGGGCTCTCCCATGGAGCCACACAGCCCTGGGGTCCCCCACACAGCCCTGGGGTCCCCCACACAGCCCTGGGCTCCCCCACACCGGCACCACCGGGGCTCCTCACCAGGGCTGGTGAGGTTTTGGCTGCCAGCAGCAGCCGAAGGACTGGGGGCAGAGACCGAGCTGCCCCCGCTCCTGCGGTACAGCCGCCACTCCCCGGCCCCCGCAAATGAACCACGCGCTCCAGCATGAGATTTAAAAATAGCCTAGAGTTATTAATAATGTGCTGTTCAAACAGAAAACACCTGTGGGACAGAGGGAAGGAGGGAGGGCAGGCCAGCAAGAGGGATTTGTCTCCAGCCCGCTCCCCATCCCAGCTCAGACTCATCACAGATGATGAGCACAGGAGAGCATCCTCCAAGTGGCAGAGGGAGTCCCTGCCCAGCTCTGGGAGCAAGGAGGGGGAAAAGCTAAAATTAAAAAATTAATTAATCGAACACAATAAATAAGAAACAGTTTCAGAGTGCTGTGAACCAGAAGAGCCCATTCACATCCCCCACAGCTTCACACCCCCTCCAACCCACCCACAGCCCCATCCCTCTTCCTGCAGCAAGGACAAGGTCAATGTTCCTCGTTCCTTTGGATTTTTTTGAGGTTTGGGTTCTTTTACACCTCAAAGGCATCATGGATCCCTTGACCCAGCACAGCACAACCCCATCCCACTGCCCCCCTGGACCCAAGAACACCCCTCGTGGGAGGCTGACAGTGGCCAGCACCCGCTCCCACAGCAGGAGCACTGCTGTCACCACCAGCACCTCTTGTGACAGCACCGACCCTGAGCCCCCCTCCAGCCCCCCGCACCCTGATGCCAGCTATGCAGAATGAGCACCCCAGGCTGGCGCTGCTCCTCACTCTGCTCCGCACCCGCCCCGCACCAATCCTGGCTGGTGCAGGAGCTGAGACATGCGTCTGAAATTCAAAGTTTGAGAGGTTCCCTGGATTTGAGCAGCCAGTGCTCGTCGCCAGCCCCACGGGCACCAACGACCTCTTTCTGGGCGAGCGCACGCGGCGGCTCTGCCACGGCGCCGGAGCCATCCCCAAGCCAGGCCTGACTCCGGGGAGGAATTACAGTTTGCTTCATCAGGCGTGCACTGATCGAGTTAATTCCAGAGTCGCCCAGAAGGGAAATCTGTGAAACCGCTTAAAAATAAATAAATAACATTACAGCGGCAGCGAGCAGGACTGGGTGAGGAGCGGTGCATAATTAACCTTCTGAGGCGTGAAACAGTATTTCTACATCAAATCATCTGAGACGGCCGGGCCGGCGCCAGAGGAGCTGCCCTGGGACCCCCCAGCACACGCAGCCGCGGCCCCGTGCGAGAGCAGCAAAGGCATTTGGGGCTGCATCACGAGGGGTGCCACTCGTCACAGTGTGATTTGCACTGACTGCACTGGCCTTAAAAACACAAAATATACATATATGTAAATATATGTGGGAGCAACAAGAGGTGGGCGATCACTTCATCCCCCAAAATCAGTAACTACAAGAAGGGATGCTGCAGCTGAGCCGAAGGGTTCGCTCCCTGGGTAGCAGCTCCTGCACTGGGCAGGAACAGGATGGGTGCTGAGGGGACACAGACTTCCGGGATTGGCCACCACCAATGGTACAGACAAGATATGCACATCTTTGGCACATCCCTGAGCTCAAATTTGTGGATTAAACGCATTTCTGGACTGGGATAAACCAGGCAGTTGGAGAGAGCCCAGAAACACTGGCGAGACCCTGCAGCTGGGCAGGTCTTTTCCCACCTGGCTTTGCCCCTGAAGCAGACAAGACCCCCAGGAGCAGGAAAAGGGCTGAGGCCGCCCCAGTGAAGCTCCCCAGCACACCACAACACCCTGCTGGGGCACCAGCATGATGCTCTTGGGGCACCTCCCCAAGGTTACAGGGCCATGGCATTGTGGGTCCTGCCTTACCTTTGCTGCAGGGCAGATTCCGGCAGCAGCTGAGGGCAGTATTTTTAGGTATTAATTAGACACTCAATTAAGGGGATTTGCTTTTGGGAGAGCAGCAGGGCCCCAGGTCTGTATAGAATGACACGACCTTACCCAAGGTGACGGGCACGGCCAGCAGCAGGTGGGGCTGTGCTGGTGGATGGACCCCCAGTGGTGCAGCTTTTTGTCACAGCCCCGATTCTGTCCCCCCCACCCCGTTTAGGCAGAGGAGCCCCCACCTTCACAGAAAACTCTGCTGCTCTGGCACGGCAGCTCCTCCTGGGACAGGACCTGCTCCGGGCTCCACAGAGCATTCCGAAGGGCTGGTGCAAGGAGGGGAGCACAGGAATCTCGTGTTCCTGGCACAAGCACCTGCTGTAGACTGGGGGGGTTGTCTCCGTGCCCCCCCAGTTCCACAGACAGGGTCCAGGCCTGACCAAGAGATGCCAAAGCCACGATGTCCCTGCTGCGTGTCCTCTGCTTGGGGCTCAGCCAGAGCCATTGGAGCCTGCACATCCTCTCCCTGCGGCTCAGCCCCTTCCCAGCCCTCTGGAGCTCAGCCCACCCAGTTCCTGTCCCGCAGACAAGTGACCCTTGTGGGGATCCCTTGGAATTTAAGGGAATTTTCAGCCCTACATTTAACCAAACTCACCTGAACTGCGCCTGGCCGCATCTCCAGCCTGTCCCCCACCCTTTCCCTCTACACAGCCACTGAACACACACCTGCAGCAGGTTTTTCTCCTGGTGCCTTTGAGGCAGAGCAGAGCAACTGTTGTGCTCTGACACCCTGCCTGTGTGAACCTCCCAGAGCTGCCTCAGAAGGCGGCAGGGCCGACGCTGCAGGTTCTCATGCCAACACGAGTCTGCCAAGGACCCATCTCCGCAGCCGCCGCTGCCTCAGAGAGCATCTGGCACGGAGTCTGCCCGGGCCAGATGGAGACGGAGCTGTTTATTCACACGGAGGCTCCCTCCTGCTTGGGAGTTGTTCTCAGCAAATTTTGATGGTGTCTCTAAATCCTTACCCAGGGCTTTAAAGCTTTTGTCTCTGGCCAAGCATGTTTCCAGGAGGCTCCCCAACGCCAAAGGCTGACGGCCAGAGAAGAGGAGCAAGACCCAGCCACAACGATGGACCACGACGGCAGCACCAGTGCAGCCCCAGCACCTCTGGGATCTGGACCAGTAACAGATTACACTGCACTGGACTCCCAGAGCAACCAGGCTTGGACCGTGGGGCAGCAGATCTGCTACATCCTCCCATTTCCAGCTTTTGGCAGCCCCAGCAGAGGACCCGACCCTCAGGATTCAACTGAGGTGATGCTTCAGGTTGCTGCACTGGGTCTGCTGCTGATTAGAATCAGTCTGAACTGAAGGAAACAGCACTCCAAGTCAAAACCAGCAAATCCCCGTCACACTGGGACACACCAGCAGCACCCCAGCCCTGCCTGGCACCCCCAGACCTGTGGGCAGAGGGGCCCGAGCTCCTCCCTGCTGCAGGCACCAACAGTTCCCCTCACCTCGGGATAAAGAGAGTAACACTTCAGAGGAGAAATACGAGCTGAACACCTCCAGCTGGTCCCGAAAGCAGGTGTTGAAGGACTTTCTCTTGGACTGCAAGCTGCCAAGAGCTCAGGGTGCAAAGGGAACTCCAGGACAGGAGGACATTTTGGAAAGACCAGGAATTAGCTATTGATTGTTTTTGGACCTCTGCTCATAATTTATTCTGTCTTTGCAAAAAAAAAAAAAAAGTCCTTTTAGATATCTTTACACTTTAAACTTTAGGAAAATTAAGATAGACCTTTTTAATATAGATATTTATATATGTATATTTATATATATACAGACATACACATATGTACACGATGCATTTAAAGTTACTATTTTCTCAGCCATTACAATATCATTCCCTAAATCTCTTGTTCTTGAAATGATCATGACTTGATGCCACTGCTAAAAATACCCTGTGCTGTGCGCAAGGAACACCAACACGACACCGCCAGGCATGTTGGGGTCGGCGCAGAGCTGGGAGGATGCGCTGCCTTTTCTGCATTCGCTCTCCAGGCTCCAGAATAACAGAAATCCCATATTTTTGCAGAGCATTAAGCAAAAGCTGCTGGGTATCTTTCTGCAAAGGCAACGTGACATTTGAGCTCAAGAGCTTTGCCTTCATCTCCCTAAAACAAAATAATGACAAACCCTTGGAAAAAAAACTCATCGCGATTTGGGATCTCAGGTGGCCCCAGGATTCTGGATTTGGGGCGACTCAAACTGATGCTTGGGGCATGAGGGCGGGGTGGTCATGGGACCAGCAGGGCTTTGTGAAGGACCCTGTTTTCTCTTCCCAGCACGGAGCAGGTCGCCATCCACTGCCCCAGCGGTGACCAGTGATGCAGAAAGGCAGCGGTGAGCTGGCGCTGGGGGCTGCCCGCAGGCCCCGCTCCTGCCCAAGGGCTCGGCCCTCAGCAGCCACGCTCACTTCACCTGTGCCACGATGAACCCAGGCTCCCTCATGCTCTCATAGTACTCGATGGCCAACGCAAAGTTGAACTCGCTGATGGCCGGCCCGTCGATGGCGATCTTCATGAGGTCAGAGAGCCCCTCGTCCTTCGCGTGGCGCGACCGGCCGCGCTTCAGCAGCTCCCGGCCCCGGCTGATCTTCTCAGCAAGGGCTGAGCCCAGCGGCAAGGCCAGGGCAATAGCTGCCAGGACAGCGAAGTCTGGGAAGAGTTCATGCATCTCTGAGCTGCTGTAGACCAGCTTGACACAGAGGTCCTTGAAGGAGAGCTGGCTGAGGCTGAAGACGATGCGCTTGAAGAGGGGAAAGTCGCTCAGGGCCCTCTCGCTCACCACCACCCGCGAGTATACCTGCAGCAGGAAATTCAGCTCGCTGACCCCATAGCTGCCAATGTCCTCCAGAGACTGGGGGTAGCACTTGGGGTTGAAGATGGCAGAGAAGGAGCTGATGGCCTCCAGGACGCTGCTGGGGAACCTGTCCAGCAGGTTGCCCCGCACCCTCTCCAGGTAGCTCTCCTTCAGGTGCTCAAAGTGTTTCAGGTGCACTTGGGAGCAGTTGGCCAGCTCGATGCCCCTGTAGTAGAGGCGGCTCTCGCCCTCCCGGCCGTCCTGCGGGTGCTTGTTCATCTCGCTGAGGAACTCCCGGAGGTTCTGGCCGCTGGTGCTCTGCTGGGCCTGCAGCGTGGTGGCTGTGGCTGAGACTATGGGCTTCAAGATGGAGAGGTCGAAGTCCTCGATCTGGAAGAAGCGACTGAGCTTCTGGAAGATGGGGAGGACATCCAGGAGGATCTTGGTGAAGGCCACAAACTGGAACTTCTTGAGCTCTTCGCAGAGGCCACGGGCCACGGGTGAGCGCTCCGCCTCGCTCTCCAGCAGCAGCACCAGTGTGGGCCACGAGGAGTCAATGGCTTCTACAGCTGGGAAGATGGAAGTCCAGTGGACGGCTTTGGGGCTCCCAAGGTCTATCTCACAGAGGTCCAGGACTCTCCGCAGCTCCTGCAGGCTATCGCCTTTGCCATGGAAGCTGGAGTAGAGCCTATACACAGCATCCACGGTGGTCTCATACTTCTGGAGGTACTCGATGGTGCCGACGCTCTCGGCCAGCAGCAGGGAGGTGCCGTGGGACAGGCAGTGCACCTCAGTGAGGAGCGGGCAGAGCGAGGTCAGCGCGGTCCCCACCCCGCTCAGCCGCTCGGCCACCAGCGAGGCGCTGTCGGCGCTGAGCCAGGTGAGCTTCATGGTGGGGATGCCGAAGGAGCGCATCACCTCACCCACCTTGCCTGCCACAGTGGAGGCCTCCCCGGTGGGCAGCTCGAAGCTGCCCAGGAAGGTGGTGGAGGTCTGCCCGTTGCAGGGGGAGACAGTGGTGGTGAACATGGCAAGGCTGCGGTGCTCCAGGACGTCCACCGTCTCGTCCACCACCAGCCCAATGAACGGCGAGGCTTTGATCCTGTGCCTGTCCTCGTTGTGCAGGACTTTGGCAATGGCTGCCTGGGCCAGTTGAAGGAGGGGTGCAGGGAGGGAGAGAGAGACACAAATGAGATTCAGAGGCAGTGGGAGATGTGCAGCACATGGCACACAGCGAGCGGGCGGGCTCCCACCCACAGGCCCGCAGCACAGGGGGGCCTGAGCCAGGCAAAAGCCCTTACACTAGTTGCACACACAGAGGCTGGAAATCACTTTCTTTTTCCCTAATAAGCTGTCTCCTCCTGCTCCTGTTCGGCAGCTCGAGCACCCTGGGAAGCTGCTGAAAGCTTGGGGTTCCTGCCCTGAGCTTGGGGTCAGAGCCCCACAGCTACAGCAGGACACAGCACCACCAGTAGCACTGACCCTTCAGCCGCCAGCATCCCATTCCCAAGCCCCCACCTATGCTGGCAGTGAGGCAGGACACCAGGAACCCACTTCCCACATTCAACTCCAGCAGTTCCACTTCACAGGCCCAGCAGGAGCAAGAGCAGCAGCAACGTTTTTTTCCATCTTTACTCATTTACTCACACTCCCCACATTTCAGGCAAACTCCTGAGTTTGGAGGGAAAACTTCCTGTGTGTGTGTGAGTGCTGCAAGGATCACCACAGGCTGGGAAACCTAATTAGTAGGTTTAGTCTATCTGCAGCAAAATAAGGCTCTGCAGAGAGCTGAAAAGCCTGGCAAACAGCCAAGACTCACTAAAAATTTAATTTGATTTTAGCAGGCACGAAGCGTTCACAAAATTCAGAAAATCCTTTCTAAACTCTCCGGCTACTTGAT
Source organism: Daphoenositta chrysoptera (assembly GCA_013397915.1). Taxonomy (NCBI): domain Eukaryota; kingdom Metazoa; phylum Chordata; class Aves; order Passeriformes; genus Daphoenositta; species Daphoenositta chrysoptera. The sequence goes on from VZRO01003874.1 coordinate 110,177, forward strand.
CTTTCTGATCACTCAGTTTAGGGCAAAAGAGGAAAAACCCACAGTGCTTGTGTGCTAATTGAACTCCTGAGCTTTCATCCTGCAAAGCAGCCCGGCAGGCTCAGGGAGCTCCTGGAGGGCGCAGGCACCGTCCCTGCTCTGCCAAATGCCAGCTCCATCGTGGCCGGCACGCAGGTGCAGACCCCCAGCCCCGCACACCCACCTGCATCTCCCTGACGCTGCCGGGGTGGTAGTACTCGCTGTGCTCCGACGCCAGCAGCGCCTGGCACAGGTTGAACTTCTGGAAGTTGAGCAGGGAGGAGCACTTCTCATCCGGGATCTCCTCCTTGGCCATCCAGTAGACGGTGGTGAGGACGGCCACCTTCGCCGGGTTCACCTCCACCTTGATGACCGAGCGCAGCTCGGGGTGGCCGTGGACACGGGTCTCGAAGGCCAGCTGCTCCCGGTTCACCGCCAGCGCCTGGCGGTGCGCGCCGGAGGTGACGTGCCGCAGCAGCGCGTGGCGCTGGAAGTTGTCCGTGCCCACGGTAAAGGCGTTTTCCGCTTTACCGTGCTTGTTCTTCACCAGTGCCTGCCGACACTCGATGCAAAACATGAGTTTCCTCTCATAGTCAAACTCCAGCCAGGTAAATTCTTCCTTCCAGTGCTCATTGAAATAGCGTTTACACTTTTTATTGGAATTGGAAGTTTCCCCAGCTGGCTTTTTCCCTGGAGGCACCATACTGCTGTGGCCGGGAATCAAACGCTACGGTTGAACCGCACCGTGCCTTGAGGAGCAGCCTGTACATTTAATTTAGTAAGAACGTCTATTACCACTCTCCTGGTCCGACTGGAGATGAAAGAGACACAAGGGAAAGGGATTAGGGCCCTGCAAACCTCAGCTGGGGCTCAGCTGTGGTGGCACAGCCACAGTGGCACGGTGACAGCGGCAGTGACAGCGGTGCTGAGGACAGGCCAGGCTGTGTGACAGCCCCAGCACCACACTGGGGGATCCCATCAAGCATCTCATCAGCATCACCAGAAGCTCTCGGTGTCACTGGTGGGACTGGCGCACACACATGGTCCCGTCACCACGGGAACACCCCCCGGAGCAGCCCTCCCCACTGTGCTGGCACTGGGAAGGTGAGGAAGGCTCAGCGCTGGCTGAAACATCCAAAAATGAGCATTCAGCCCTGGAGGAGCAGCACCTGCTGCTGGCAGTGAGTGCCAGGGCCCCGGAGCTGAACAAGGGTGACTGTGAGCTAGCTCAGACACACGTGCTTGTGTGCACACGTGTGTTCTTGGTCCTGCCTGGCTTGTCTCTCTTCCAGGGGATTGCCAAAACCATGGCAGGTCCCACAGCACTGGAGCCATCATTCAGTGCCACCCCAGTGTCCCTTCCAGGGGGTGACACACTGGATCCACTCCAGGCTGGGCTCCTGAATATCTACTAAGCTAGAGGCTGCAAAGCACTTACACATGTTACCAAACCAGGACCTGAAGGGTTTAAGCATTCACTTGACCTCCTCCCCACACTTCAGACCTGCTCAGTCTGATCCTCACATTCCTCCATGAACTGGACTGAAAAATCCGAACTGACCCTTGCTAAAGGTGTTGGGAAGAGGAGGAGGAAGAACCCAGTGCAGCATGGGGAAGCAAAAGGACCAAAATGAAGAGGAAAAAAGAAAGAACATGGACACTCAGCAGCAGGGAAACTGGGGAATACCATCAGTCCAACAGACTTGCTGAGACACCGATGAGGAACTTGGGGTTTTTCTGAAGAACAAGCCCCCAAAACAGAACCATTGCCACAGACTGCCCTGTGGGAGCAGGGGGAAGTAACCCTCACAGTTCAGGTGTTAGAACAACACCACAACTCCCAGCGCTGCAAACGCTCACCCTACGGGGCCAGCGCTCCCCACGGCGTGCCCAGGGCAACGCTGGCGGGTGGCCCTGGAGTCCCGGGCATCGCTTCTGCCCGGCACAACAACCCCATCCCTGCGCCGGGCGGGCATCGAGCGCCCTGGCTGCGATGGGATGCTGCACGGCCCCAGGGGGTGGATTCCTGTGCTCTTTCCCTGCCACTGACCCCATTCGCTGTCAAGCCATCCCCACAGCCCCCCCTCCGCCAGCACTTGCTCCGGCAGAAGCTGCTGCCTCGGAAAGAAAAAGAAGAAGAGCAGCAATTAGTGTGTGGGATGCACGAGGCTGGGGCGGGGGCTGGGATGGAGCAGAGCACCATTCCCGCAGCACCCGCGGTGCTCTGGCACCGGCCCAGCGCCCCTCTCTGCCGCTGCCCACGGGGAGACTCGGACTCGGGATGGGGGTCACACTCCGCTCCCCCCACCTGCCTGCTTCTCCCCCCGC
>VZRO01003874.1:112867-131848 GCA_013397915.1 Daphoenositta chrysoptera
CAAGGCCGCGCGGGCCGCGGGCACCGCGGAGGCGGCGGCGGGGCCGTGGGCCGCGGCCCCTGGGCAGCGGCACACGCGGAGCCGTGCCCTGTGCCCGCCTGAGGGACGCCTTCCCCCGAGCAGCGGTGGGCGTCGGGTGCCCGGGGACCTCCCAGCCTGGTGTCTGGGCCGAGGGCTGGGCACACGCAGCAGGGTGAGAGGCAGGAGCGTTTGCAGCCAGCCAGGATGGGTGTCTGTGGGTTTTGGCAGAGGCAGGACCCGAGTGCTCTGCAAGCAGCCGTGGGCAGAGCAGCACCAAGGTGTGGACACGGAGTTTCGGCAGGATCCAGGTCCAAGCTGTTTTGGGAACCTCACAGGTTCCTGCTTACCTGCACTCCTGGTCCAGAGCTGCAGGGCTGGGGCTGAAACCCAGCCCTTTGTCCCAGGGCTCCTCACATCCCCAAAAACTTTCTTTTGGCAATAAATGCAGGTGAACTTTAGAGCCTCTCAATTACTTCCAGAAAAAGGATTTGGCACCACCTTTGCTTTCCCCAAACAAGGCTCCTGAGATGCTGAAATCCCAAAGGCCACCAGTGTCCCGTGGGACCCCTGATGGGAACCCGGCTCCTTGTTCCCCAGCACATACCCCATGCCTGGGAACTGAAGGATGCTCCCCCCCAGACTCGCCCTTCTCCCGGTGCGGAGTTGGGCCATGAGGAGGGATGTGGCCCCGGAATGTGCCTGGATTAGGAGCTGAATTGTACCTGGCTCCGGCTGGCTCCGCACCAGGGGGGTCTGGCGGCCCCCGGTGAATTCCTCTCTTTAGGCTCCTCCACATATCCCGGGGCAAGAGGCTCTTCCTGCTCTGGGGACATTCTTGCCGAGCCACCTCAGCCCAGGGTTAATGAGAGCAGGAGGTGGTGAAACCAAAGCTGGCTCCTGGGGTGAAAACACCCCGATTTATTCTTGTGCTAATGCCGCGGGAAAAGAGGATTGAGCCTTTTTAATGAGTTTTTAGGCAGGAGCCTGCTGCATCCCCTGGTCACATCCCGTGGTTCCCAGCATCCAGAGCGGGACGGCAAAGGTCAGCGACCCCAAGTCAGCAGTGGCTGGGACCAACTTCACTTCCCATGGGGACCCCTCCAAGGACCCCCTGCTCTGGGATCCACGGGAAACTCCAGTGGACTCCAGATGAGAACACGCTTGCTCTGCCTGCTCCATGCAGGGTTTCAAGGCTGAAACCACCGATCCTTTCAGCACTGCACACCCATTCCTGCCCGAAGCTTCAAGCTTTAACACGAATTTTGGGCAGCATTTGCAGGACGTCCCTGACCCAGCCGAGCACCCTGCCCTCACATAGCTGCCGGATGTCAGACGTCCTTCCTAAAGGAACTGGACTGGAGATACTCCTGTTTACCCCCGTGCAGCAGCAGCTACCTTGGCTTGAACCAATTGTTGCTATTTTTCCCGACTGTGCCATGCCTGAGGAGCTGGGTGGGCAGGCTGGGTGGGCAGGTGCCCCGGCACACCAGCACATCCATCATCCGTGTGGCACGAGGGTGGCATCAGCCGTGAGCCACAGTTTCCATCTGAGTCCCAGTTTCCATTGGTGTCCCACACCTCCGGCAGCCAGAGCAGACCCCAGGCACACAGCTCCCACTGGGATGCTCCAAGCCGATCCCTGGCACCCCTTCCAGCACTCCAGCCCCACATCCATGGATGGGTTCCCCGAGGGTTTCTTACTGCATCTATAAGAAGCTGAACAGAAGAGACCGAACCCAGCCATATTACCCAAAAAAATTTTAAATCCCCGAGTCCAAAGATATTTATGAGATTTTGTTTCCATCCCTGCTCTAAGCCAGTCAGGCTCTGGGAAATGACGCACACTCTTCCCGCAGGGAAGCGGAGGTGCTGGTGTTCCCAAAGCTGCTGACCCCAGGGAGCCCCATCCCTGCACAGCCCCCAGTTCTCCTGCCCACCCACCTTGCTGTGCCTGGCTCCACCAGCCCTCTCACCCCTGGCCACTGCAGGGCATGGGGTAGGAAAGACCCAGCACCCCGCAGGTCCCTGCTCACCCTCTGCACCCAAAACCCAGCTGTGACAGCCCCCAAAATGAACTGGGAGCGTGCAGGGGAGGGAGGACTCATGGGAGCTGCCCGGCTGCATCCCTCGCACCCGAAGGTGGTGACAGCTCAGTTCAATCTCTGCCGTGTGTGGCGGAGGGGGGAGGCTGCGAGGAGCCGCTGTCTCATGTGGGAGAGAGCACCCGGCACCGTGTCAGCTCAGCCAAATTAAAAATACTCCTGCAGCCCCCGGGCTGGTGCCTGGACGGGCGGATCTGCCAAGGACATGGCCTACGGGATCTGCAGACACTGGAAGGGACTCGGGGAGGAGAAGGTGCTCCCACACAGAGAAGGGGATGGGATGCACACTGAGGGACCCCAGTATTTCCCAGCTGTGTCCCAGTTCTCCTGCACAACTCGGGGTACTGTTCCTCCTCTGCTGGGGGGGCCCTTCCAGCACCACTGTGGGCACAGAGACTCTGGCTCTGGCACACTCAGGTCCTTGTGGAGGGGCCTGGATGGGCAGTGGGCCATGGATAGGGAACCATGGGGTGCTACTGGAGAAGAAGCCCCCCCGACTTGCTGGCATGGGACCCCCCCACACACCCCACAGCCACTGCCAGCTTGCAGGATGCAGCCTCGTGCCTCCTTCCCCTGCACAGCTTTGTCACAACCTTCAGCTGCGTGACTGCAGCTGGCAGGGAACAAGCCTTGAAATAAACTCAGATGACATTCCTGCAAACTCTGGACATGGCCACAACAGGATTACTGGGCTGGGCTAGGGAGCGGGGGGAGCATGCTCATCTCTCCCCGCTGGCGACCCCAGCTCTGGGCTGAGGCTGCTCTGAGCAGCAGCTGAGAAGGGCAAAGCCCTTTTGTCAAGGAGCAGAAGCAGGGACAGGGTGATCTTCCGCCCTGGGCTTCCTCCAGTCCATGCACCTGGTCCTTGGGAGGCAGCTCGGCTGCATCTTCCTCCCCAGCAGCCATAGGGAACTTCACCCCACACCACTGACATCAAAAACAGCTGCTGGGGAGCAAAACTGGATATCAGTCTTGCTCTGTCAAGCATCTTTTCCTCCCTTGTGCACAAGCATCGAGCCCAACTCCCTTTGGATTTTAATTCCCAACACTCCCATCTGCCAGGTAATGATCTGAAAAATCAGCATTTAGGGATGCCTCCTCCAGCAGAGATCCCGATCAGCTCAGTGTCCCCTGTGTCACAGCCAGCACTGCTGACCTCTGCCACAGCTACTGAGGGGCTCGGGAGGGATGTGGGCTCACCCTGACTGGAGGCAGCAGAAGGGAGGTGGCACGTACTGACCCCTGGTCTGGGTTTCACTGCCCACAGCCCTGCCCACCCCTCCCTGAGGTGGTGGGGGAGAGGCCAGGGTCCTCCTGAGCGATGGAGAGCTCAGGAGTGCACTGGAGCCCCCGACCAATTCATTCTGGACACTTTAAATTGTAAAAATTGCAGCCAAGTCCAATTAATTACAGCCAAGGAACGGCTGACAGAAATGAAAAGGGAGAAAAGCTCCTCAGATTGATGCTTTCTCACTATTCCAGTGAAATAACCAATTTGGAACAAATTAGGGGCTCCCGTCTCCACCAGCCTTTTGAATTGCCTCCAAGCCAACGCACATTTTTCATAGTGCAGCGTTTCTTCCATTAGCAGCGAAAATTAATGATTTCTATTATTGAAGCACCTGAAGGCAGGTGCCTCCCTCGCACAGCCGGGGCTGGGCTGGCACCGAGCCCCCAGAGAGCCAAGAGGACCCACGAGAAGACAGGCGGGTTCAGAGAGGAAAGGTGACATGGCCAGGGCCACCTGGTAGGTCGGTGGCAGAGCCAGGCTCCAGCCAGTGGCCATCCCTGCTGGGCTCTTCCCTCTCAGCAGTGCCATCCCAGATGTGCCAGAGCGCTGCACACAGACCACCGTGGTGCCACCCAAACCACTGCACGTGATGGTGCCACAGCTGTCCCCAAAACCCCCCTAGCAGTGAAACCACGTGGGCTTCAGCCAGACCCAGATTTGCTTGGGTGGGGGCAAAAGGGGAATTGCCCCAAGGGCGCCCACCAACTCGGACTTCAGGAGGGCAACTCCTGGCGGACCAAGAGGGCTTTCAAACCCCAATCCACTCACATATTTTCCCTCCCAAGTTTTAGAGAGACCAAAGCCCTTCAGCTCCCCTCGCCTGCTCTCTGTTCCCAGCATTATTCCCTGAGCACAGCTCCCCAACAGCTGAAGCGTGCAACCCCCCCAACCACGGCTGCCCCATGGCCAGGATGGTCATGCCCAGGGTTTGGAAGATGACACACATCTGTCATTATTTTTTAATTAGATTTTTATTTCCTACCTCTAGTATTTCATTGTAATTTCCGCCACTCCTACCCAGGCCATGCTAATATAATCGCTCTGGAGGAGAGTGGGAGCAGCCAGCCCACTCCTTCCAACATCCCGCTCAGGAAAGGCAAAAAAAAGCAATCTGCTAAATCCCCAGCCCCTGCAGTCATTACAAGCTCAGGGACATCAGGTGGGTGCTGAAACAAACCATCAAAGCCTCAATGCCGCCAGCACCTGCCAGGAGCATCGGCACAGAGAAACTTCAAAAAAAAGTTCACATTCACTCAAAATACTTGTTAGCAGTTCATTATTGCAGCAAGGTGAGGCATAATTAAAAATGGACTAAAGAGATTTGTGAATTATATCCTCGGCTTGATGCTGGAGACGCAGTGATATTTTCTAGCCCACATCATCCTGGAGGTCAAGATTAGATGACAGCTTGGTCTAAAAATACTCTGAAGGGGAGGCTGAGGCTGTTGGAGGAGGTCAGAACCCCCTATGCCCCCCTCACTGTTGCTCAGGGTTGAAACCAGGGGACAGATGCATCCCCCAGGACATTGCTTGGAGCAAGCCCCAGTAATAAAAACAACCACTGCATTTACAGGGAAATCCACTCAAAACAACCACAGGGAAAGCTCAGTCCCACCATCTGCCAAAGGAGCCCCAAAGCCAAACCCAGTAGCTCAGTGGGGCCAGGCTCCCCACACCGTCACCCCCACAGCTCCTGAGAGGGCTGGAATCACCGTGCAAGCACTACCCGACCACCACATTCTTCCACCTGGAGCAACTCGGTCCTGGCATGGGGATCATCAGTGAGCCCAAGACGCTGCGGGGTCAGAATTGAAGCTTTAGTGGCTATTCAGTGTTTCCTCCGTATCTGAGGCCACAAAGTGAAAAGCAAGCTCTGGGGTTGGATTTTTGTTTGCCTTTTAAACCTGCTTTGCCTGACGAGTATTCCAGATAAATATCCCGAGCAGTGTTATGCGCTCCAGAGAGACAGGGAAAGACATTTCAGAGAAAAGATTGTGTTTCAAACTATTAGAAAAATTAAAATTGATCCATGAGAGACAGCTGGGACCAGCTTGATCCATGGGAGACAGGCACCCCAACATGGGCACCCTGGTGTGGCCCTGACTGATGTGCCAGGCTAACAGCCTCCGTGTTCCTGGCCTGGTTGCCCTCCGGCAGCTACAGGCACCCACAAGCACTCGCCAGCCACACGTTACCAGAGAAAAATGAGTGTACAACAGCTGCAGATGTGCCTGTGCTCACACGGATGTGCACGGACCCATCGCTGCCAGCAGCCGGGGGCCACGCTCCCTCCCCAGCGCCTGCCGCGAAGTTAATGCTGAGAATAACAAACCCACTAAAATTACCAGCCCCGAATCCGCACGAAACGGGTCCAAGAACAGCGTCACGTTCTGTTTGCTGCCGCTGCTCCGCTTCTCGAGTCCGCGCCGGCCAATTCTGGCCACGGAGCTCCAGCAGCAGCCACCTGGGCACCCGCGCCGGTCACCCTGGCAAGGACACTGCCGGTCGCTCTCCCCCAGCCTCATTTCACACAAAAAGCATCGAACATTTGCGTCGCAGGTGCAGCAGAAACACAAGTTGGAGCTGACACCCAGACAAAGAGCAAGGGCAAAATCCAGCCCCGTCAGCACACAACCTTTTCCCTCCTCTTTTTGCAGCCCTGGGAAAAATCAATAAGATGCAGTGAGTCAAACTCAGCTTGAATCCCGTAAGTAATTAGGATTAGCAGGCTGGGAGCCGAGGGAACAGGCTGCCTATGTGCTGGGCGGGGAGGGACCATTTTGTGGGTGTAGGGTACAGCCTCAGCTGATGCAAATAACACGAGCAGCTCTTTAACGGGGATTTCAGGCAGAACGGCAATAAGGAATGGGAACGACATGATTTGCTTAGAAACAAGAAAATCTCACGAGGATAATTTGGGGTGCCAAGCCCTGCTGGGAACAGGATGGGGACCCCACAGGTGAATCAATACTTGAGTTTGATGCCGAGCCCATTCCCAGCCCCTCACTCTAAGCCCGGACTCCTTGAGTACCGCTTATTCCCGGCGTTCTTTCTCGGCAGCGAATAACCCACCTTAATGTTTCACTATTTAGAGTTAAGTTTGTGGCCAAAATCGCAAAGTGGAGAAGAGATTCCCCCGTACACACACAGTCTGCGCAGGGCTACCGGCAAAATAAGAACCAATTCGGTACGTTTCTGTCCATAAGGAACAGCTCGGACGCTGAAAAGTGCCCTTTCCTCCACCTGAAGGAACCCGGCAGAAGACGGGAGTGCTCAAGCCGGAGCCGTGCGGGGAGGAGTAGCCCCGGGACAGCGGCGNACCCCCGAGCAGCGGCTCCGCCAGCGGCGAGCCGGGGGATGGAGGAGCGATGGAGGGGAGAGAGATGGAGGGCGACGGGGAGAGATGAGGCTGCGGGAAAGTTGCGTTTCACCCACCTAGAAGCATTTTGGATGCGGCTGCGTCGCCTCCGCGCTGCTGGTGCCTCCCGTTCGCCGGGCAGAGCTGCGGGCAGGGCCGGGCGGGCGCACCCCCGCTCCCGCTGCCGCCCCTCGCCCCGCGTCCGGCCCCGCCTCGGCCCCGCAGGAGCGCGGGGGGAGAAGCTGCCGGAGGTGCCGGGTATCAGCGTGGAAATGGGCGGGGGGACCGGGCGCTCCCCCTCCCCGCACAGCCTCCCCCGCGCCGGGGCTGCCCGAGCCCCGAAACTTGGGGAGAGGGGAGGGAACCCTCACCGGCTCCGCTGCACCTCTCTGAGAGCCCTCCAAGGTGATTGCTTTGGGGTGACACGTGCCGGAATGCCCCCGGGGGGCTCCACCGCGGGGTTTGCTCGGGGAGCGGAGATCAGCGGGACCCCGACCCCCGGGAGGGCTCCCCGGAGCACGGACCGCGTGTCGCTGCCTGGTGACCGCGGCTCTGCTCGGCAGCCCCGGGGCCCTGCTCCGTTCAGCCCGGAGCGCTGGAGACACACAGGGTCTGAGCCGACCGTGCCATTGTGGGGTGACACGAGTGGACGCGGGCAGCCTGGCCCCGTGATTGGGGTTTTCATGAGCCCAGGGCCTGCTGCCCTCCCCATCAGTTCCTCAGCAAAGACTGTGGCAGTCGGGCTCCCCATGGCAGCACCTTCTCTGTGCTGAATTTTGGCTTCCTCTCAGGAGGTGAGGCTCATGACTTGCTTACATTGCTGCCCTTTAAACAGGGAAATGATGAAAAACCTGCTTGTGGAAAGGGGAAACAATCGCCTCCCCTGCCTCTCTGAACAGGAGACAAGAACAAGGAGGGAATTAAATATTTTCCTTTACTCAGTTCAAGGAGTTGGGCAGAAACCACTGGGCCGTAAGCAGAGTGAAAATGAGGACGTTAAACCATGAGATGCCCAAGTCCCTTCCCGTGTGCCACAGCCAGACCAGGCACTTTTGGGGTAAGTTACAGAATTTTGGTGCACTGAAAAGCACTAAAGCCATCAGGGCCCCTCTGGGCGCTGCTGCTGGGCCAGGGCACACCATGGGTCCTTCTCCCAAACTTCACCCTGGCTCGGCTGGCACCAGGGCAGCACTGGCAGAGCCCCGGGCAGGGTGTTGCTGTCAGGGTCGTTAACGGCAGCAGTAAGTTTAGCCGGGGCACTCGCTAATCCGGGATTGACAGCTGGCCCCGCGCGCCTGGCCCGGCCTCCCGCAGGCTATTTAAACCCGATATTAATTTGTTTAATGTCATCAGCAGTTTGGTGTTACTGCAAGGAGCGTCGAGCAGAAGGAGCTGCAAATGTAAAGATTGGGAGGAGCAGGGGGCTGAGAACCATGCGATGGCTGTTCTCCTTTCCCCTGGGATAACCACAAGCCATGAGCAAGTCTGGAATCTCCTGACCTCCAACCCCTCTGGCATGGACTGGCTGGACCAAGATACACCCCTAACCCCTGCTCCATCCTCCCTTCACCCTTGCCCCCAGCCCTGACCAGCCCCTCCAGTCCCAGCCAGCAATTCCCTCAATAAATCCTCTCCCAGCTGCGGCTCATGCTGCTTTTATCCCAGCCAGGCGAGCAGGTCCTGGCTGGCATTGCCGTGGCCGAAAGCTGGAGTGACACGGAGGGGTGGGAGGGAGGAACGGCGGTGTGGGATGCTGCGCTTTGTGGCCGAGCCTTTGAGGCCAGCTGGAGCAGAGGCTAATTGCAGGTGCTGATTACAGCCCCTGCCATCAACGCCTCCGGGCCTCCCTGCCCAGCCCAGCGGATCACTGGAATTTCCCAGCTCCGCAGTGTGGGTCCGTCCGGTGCATAACTTGCTATATTTGTCCGTGTACCCCAGCGCTGGCATAGGGCAGCAGCACAAACCCTCCCACGGGGTCCAGACCCGCATTCCCCTCCCAGTGGTGCCTCCAGCTGCCCCACATCCCAGGGAGCAAATCCCGTGGCTGCTGCTCCCTGCAACCTCAACTGTGGGACGAAGCTGCCGAAGCATCTACCCCGGCGTGGCTGAGAAGGGTGCCCACGGGCCACCAGCTCCACCATGCCGTGGGAGGCACTAAAAAAACCCCAGAGCTAGCATGGGTCAGCTGCCACAGCCCCTCGTGGTCACCACTTTGCAACACAGGTTGATATCCCCATGCAGGAGGACACTGATGGCCGAGCATCCCGAGAGCGTGGGGACAGAACCAGAGGGTTCCTTGTGAAATGGCCCCAGCCCTCAGCCTGCAGCTCATCAGACACATCCCAGGAGAGGCAAATCCCAAACATGCATTAAGAGAGGAGAGCGTTTGCCAGCAGCCACCGTAGAGCCGGGCTTGCTTGGGCAGGTCTGCTCAAATCCTGCCTGTGGCTTAAGGGAGAGGGAGGGCAGGGAGAAGGGGAGGGTTGGGGCACCAATGTCACCAATTCACTGAGCTCTTTGAGAGGACAGACTCCAGGAACAGAGTGATTACTCCAAACCCTACTGAGGGCAGTGTTAAACTCTTCGCTGGCTGAGGGACATCCAGGACTGGCTCTTCCCAGCCTCAGACTCCAGAAGCAGCCTGGCAAACAGCGACCAGAACTGGCAGTGAACACATCAATAAAGGAGAAGGGAGACAGGGATAAAAGCCCAGCAGGAACTGCTCCCCTGCCCGTCTGCTGAGCCTTTCAGAGCTTTTCTGGCTGACTTTGTTCACCAAGGATTTAGGGTATAATTTGGGGGTGAAAGACGCCAGATAGGATCAAGACTGATACACCTGGAGGATGTGTATCGGTTTTCTTCTGCTCTGTAACTTGAGCCCCATCAGAAGCAGAAGGCTCCGGCTGAAGCAGCCGCCGGCGGTTCATCCCTGCCGGGCCAGGAAGGCAGGCGCTGACCTTTCCTGCTCCTCAGTTTGCTCAGGATTAAGGTAACATATTTTAAGGGCTGAATCCTCCTCCCCCGGGGGGGTTCCCACACAAAGAGAATGGGGTTTGTGGCTCACAGTCCCCCCATGATTGCACTGATAAACAGAGATTCACCAAACCGCTGAGTTCACAGTGCTCACCCAGATCCATTTTTTAAATTAATCTCCATTTTTAAAATTAATCCTTCCTGCAGATTTCTGCTTTTATGCATCTAAAAAGAGCAAACCTGGGAGCCATGTGTCAGTGGAGGGGTCTGGTGACCCTAGGGGACACACAGCCCCAGCTCTGACCCCCAAGGATGAGCCAAGGTGGGCACGACTGGGAGCAGAGCGATGGCTTGTGCCTCCCACCTTCATCATCTTTCCTGGGGAGATGGCTAATTACAGAGGGATCCAGGACAGGTCTGTGAATAGGGTGGAGAAACTGGATGACCTAAAAATATTTAATTATCAAGAAAAGGGGTGGAAATTACACCTGGAAATAGTTTCAGAGGGAGTGTAACATTTTCCATCTAATCGAGGAGGGCCCTCCTGAAAGAGACAGGGCAGTGGGTTCCACCTTGGCACCACACTTTGGTTCCCCCTAGTCTGGTGCAGATTTCCTGGGGGGCCACAGGGCCCATGTGGAGTCAGCTGGGGTTTGGTATGGAAACCAGCTACCCAAAATCTTCTGGATGCTTAATTAGCCAGGGGTGATGCTGGCTCTGGTCTCACCCATCAGGTTCCTGCTTACCTTGGGAGCTGCTGGGGTTTTTAGGGAGCTCATCTGGGCACACACTCTGGTGCCATGGCACAGAGCACACCGAGACACTCCAGCTGGCACAGCAAGGGCCAGATAAATGAAACTATTCCTCATAAATCTGTGCCTGTAGAAAATACCAAAGGTGAGCTGGAGCAGTGCTGTGGGCAAGCTTTCCAAAAGCAGCGATAACTCAGGGGCATGACAAAGGAAGGGAACTGAATTTGAGGTGAGCAGGCAGTGCCTGCAGGCAGAGGCAGCCCTGCTCCAACCGCTCCGGCAACTCCAACAGCTCCGACAGCCCAGATTTGCCTCACATGCTCCAAAAACAGAGAGCTGGGGGCAGCCCAGGGAGGCTGCAGGGAAAGGTCCTTGTGCTGGAAGGACACACGGCCACGCACACCAGTCCCTCACAGCCAGAGCTCTGCACCGCTCTGCTCTCAGCATCACCGGCTCTCCCAACAGCACCAGCACCGGAGAGCTGCCCCCTGGATCCCTGCTGCCGATCCCAGGCTGTGGACATGGCTCCAAAGGCCAGAATCCCATTTCCTCCCTCTGCGCACCCGCGCTGACACCACGGGGTTATGGAAAGGAGAGCTCACTCTGGGAAAGAGGCAGAAGCGCGACGAGGGGAGATCATCTCTTCAGAGAAAATTTTATATTGCTTACGACTTACTGTCTGGCAACATAAAACAGTTTAAGCAGCCGACCCTAAATCACAGTGACAGCTCTACACTACCCAGAACGCCGCGCTTGCCCTCCCCCAGCTCCCCCCGCCCTGCCTCCCCTCCTCATCCTCCCGGTTCCAAACGCTCGCTCCTCCCGTGTCCCCGGGCGAGCAGCACACGCGTGTGCGCACACACGCACACACACAGCGGGCACCGAGAGGGGCCCGAGGCTGGAGGCCGGGGGGGATGAGCTGCGTTTCCATCACTGAGACCAGGACGAGTCACTTCCCCGTGGCTGTCACCCCTCCCCAGTCCCCCCCGTGCAGTCCCGGTGCTCTTTGGGACGGCGCCCGGGCACGGGGCGGCCGCGCTGCCCTGGCACGCACAGCCCGGCACGACCTGTTCCATCCAGCACCTCTAATCCCCTGTGACAGCCGGGCTGGGAGCGGGAAGCTGCGGGATGCAGCCGGGAGCTGTGGGATGCGGTGGGATGTTCGCCTCTCTCCCATGTCACAGCAGGACTGTGGCTGCCTCCGTCCCTGAGAACAGCAGAGCCCCCCCGGGATCCCCCATGTCCTCAACCCTTCCCCGGGGGGTGTTTAAGACGCAGTAGCCCCCAAATGTTCGGGGGGCAAAGCCAAGCCCCCCCCAAACAGGATGCAGTTGGATGTGATGACTGCGGTGGGCACAAAAGCCAGGGGGGTGACCCTGGAGCATCCCCAGCACTGGGGCCCCTTCCTGAGGGACATCACCCCCATCCTGGGGGACATCACCCCATCCCGGGGACCTCACCCCCTGCTCAGAGCTGCTGATGGACCCCTGGAAAAGGCCCCTTCAGGCTCAGAGCTCTCTCGGGGCGGGGAGCAGCGGGTGCCGACGAGTTGGGACACGCTCACAGTTTAGCTGCTGCTTTGACCATTTTTTCCCCCCACTTAAAATAAATCCCAGGCTTTCCTCTTCCGAATCTGCTGAGCTGATGCTACATGGGAAATTGTGAAATATTCCATGGCTTCATGTTCCTCGTTGTTCTTAATCCACTTCTAATTAATGTCACGTGTGTCGCAGCCCTGAGCTGAGTGGCCGTGAAACGCTATTGAGGCAACTTGACAGCAAACCGACTGGAAGAAAGTGACAGCAAAATCCGCGATTAGAGGGAAATGGCTCACAACTGCAGGGCTTAAAAATAACACGAGGCAATTTCCTACTGATTTTGGGAAAAATCGCCACTGCCAGCAGCACAGCACAGCCTCTGCCAGCACCACATCCAGCGGCACCCGGACACCCCCATGGCCCTGACAGCCCCCACCAGCCCACACAAAGATGATACTTGGTATATATTATCTTACCTCGATATATTTTGGCTTGGTCTCTGTATTTCTTAAGGCAAAGCCCTTCCATGGATGCAGCTGGAGCATCCACCCGAGCACCCCAAGCCCCTGCCATGGGGGGCTCCCACCTCCTTCAAGCCCCAGCAGCACCAGCAAAGCCCTGCAGCTTCTCTGTGTCATTTTATGGCCAAGAGTTTCAATTTAAAGGCTCTTTTTAGAATAAGTGTGTCAGGGAAAAATATCCCCGAAGCTCTGACCAGAACTGGGGTGCAGAGCCTGAGGTCAGAGTCCTGGTGGGGAAGGCTCTGCACCACAAAAACCTTCCAGCCAAAGCTGACCGCTAATCAATTCATTTTCTGTTTGAAGTTACTGACTCAATAAAATCAGAGATTAATTATGCTACAGTTATTAATCCACAGAAAGCTGAATAGCTGGGCTTTTTGGAGACAGCAAGCTAATGGGGTATTTTCTGAGGATTTAGAAAGGGAGCAGATTCCTCTGGATTCATGAACCAGCACGAAGATGATGTGCGGGGTCTGGGCTCGTGAGCTGCCTCTCACATGGAGCCCACAGGTCCTTTCCCCCACAGAAACTGGCTTTTTTGGTAGAACAAGAGCATTTAGTGAAACAGGGCTTTTCTGTCAGTTCCCAGTAACAGGGGTAAATCCCTTCCCTTCTCAGCCCTCCCAGCTCTGCCCCCAGGAGCCCCAAGGGACATCCCTACACCCCATCCCTACTCCCCAACGGCAAGGGAGAAGCCTGAGAATGAGCAGAGGGAAGGAAAATGTACAATTACCCAATTGAGCTTCTTCAAATTATTCCTGATCCCAGCCAGTATCTTTAAGACATGAAAAAACCATTATATTTCTCCCACTGAGATTCCAGGTTATTCAAATCTGATCTGAAAAGCTATTTTTGCTCATCTTTGCTCACAGCTGAAGGGAGCAGCTGAGGCCAACAGAGCAGGAGGACTCCGTATGTTTGTCCCTCATAAATTCAAAGAAGCTTAAAATCTGAACCCTGGTGCTGCTTGGGCACCAGGTATTGATGAGCACCTGGCAGATGCTGATGTCTGTCCCAGCCAAATGTCAAATCCCCTTTAACACTTAGGGTTGGGCATGGATCTGCTGTTGGGGAGTTTGGGAGAGCCCGATGTGCTGCCAATGTACCCAGCAATGGATGCTGTGAAGTGGCTCCCATGCCAGCCAGATCCTGGCCTGTCCCTGCCAAATTTCTCCAAAAGGTCCCAAAAGCAGGAGAGCAGGAGTTCAGGAGGAAACAAGAAAGAACAACTTTTCTTCTGGCATTGCTGGAGCAGGACCTGGCAGGCACCAAAGCTGAGCATGGCTGGGAGCTCCATCGAGGGCAGATATGAGAATGTCCCAGCCCCGAGCTAGTGGTGAAATAACCACTGTACCCTGATTAGTCCCAATTAGACCCTAATCCCACATGTTTGCAGATTATTGAAATCAATACATCGGGATTATTGCAGACAAAGCCCCGCTGAACATCAGTGAAATGGACTGGCACCCGTTTGCTGGGTAACAAACAGCTGAAAGGCTGTGACAGCAGAGAGCAGTGGGGGAAGGAGGCGGGAATGCAGCTGAGCAACGAGATGCCAGAGCTCAGAGTAGGGTCATGGAAAAGGAACGTGGCCCAGGACCCCAGAGCACAACCGTGGAGCAGCATCCTGGAGTGGGATCCCAGACCCGCCAGACTGCCCGTGGTCAGACCCACCAGTTCCCCTCTCTCCACCCCAGGGCACGGCTTTCCCAGGTGCTGCTCTGGGTGGTTTTCAGGAGTTGTCTCCCAGCAGGGCTCTCCCAGCCCAGCAGAGAGCACAACCACGGACTCCTCGGTCAGTGCAACAGACGACAACCCAGCTCTGCAGGAGCCTTTCAAGGGGAGTGGGTTCTCTGCCAAAATCAGGGAGTTCATCTGGCACCCCCTGTGAAATCCCAGCAGCCGCCAGCCCCCCCCGACTCCCCGAGCAGCCCAGGCTCCCCTGGGGTCCCCACGTCCCCTCCCGGGGGCCCTGCTCTCTGCTGCAGACCCAGTGATGCTGAAGCTGTCACAGCGATTTCTCTGCTCATCTCAAACCTTTCTGCTCCAAACACGCATGGCCAGACATTTCAGCGGATAATTGGGAAAACCAGGACCTTTCCCTTTGCAAGGAACTCTTGTTCCAGGGCTGTGTTGCCGAGGGGGGGGACAGCACCAGGCTGCCCCAGTGTGAGGCGGGGTGACAGCACTGGGCAGCCGGGGAGAGGGTCAGGGCACATAACGCTGTGGGATATTGGAGAGGAGGAAGAGCTTGTGACACGAATCAGCCCCAGGGCACAGCTGTCTCTGGGTGTTTTGGCCCTGCCTTGGCATTCAGTTTGGGGGAGCAGCTCAGCAGCCTCCAAAGCCAAGAAATGTGGTTTGAGTTGGGCTCAGGGCTTGCGTGAACCCTGCTGGCACAGGAGATGCCTGAACAGTGTGTCCTTCCCACGGACCCTGGCCAAAGGGGTATGAGCTGCTGTCAGCTCAGATTTGCCTGGGAAACCAGAGCCTCGTGCTCCAAAGGAGAGTGGTTCCCGCTGCATTTCAGGGAGATGTGAGCTGGCAGAGCCCAGAGACAATGCTCTGGTAGCAGAGCGTGAGCTGTTCTTTGCACCCCATGACTTTCGAGACACCGGTGGAAAGCTTTTTGGGGAGAGCACTGGATCAGGATGTAAGTTCCTGAAACGCTCCAGCTCAGCCTGTCCTGCAGTGGGAGCCCCAGAGATCATCCAGGACGAGGGAAAGCAGCAGCCCCCTGTCCATGCCCCTGCAGCCACCGGTCCCCATTTTGGGGTGGCTCAGCTCTTCCTGCTCATTCAGCACCAGACAGTGGTTCGGTTCCCGAGGACTCTCAGAGCAAACTGAGATTGCTTGGGCTCCCTGGGAAATCACAGGCAGTAATTAAATCACTCGTGACCCAGTTGGATTAGAACTGGCATCTGCGACATGAAAACGTCTTTCATCTGTGGGCACCCTATATCTAATCACCCCCTTCACCATGATTCCATACAGGACAACAAGGACCTGGGATCTGTCTTGCAAAATGAAACGTCTAATAAGCAACAATTTGGTTTTTAAGTTGGGGGCTTTCTGGCACAGAGCTAATGAATTGTAATGACGCTGATTAGCATGTTTGCCAGTGACGCTCCTCTGCAGCTTTGCTCCGCGAGACGCCAGCGATCACAGCCTGTGCGGGAAGAACAGATCCGAGGAGCCAGAGGGGAACGGGGAGATTGAGTGGTGGCTGGGAAGCCGCCTTTGATGTAGCTGTAGATGTCAGCGTGAGACACAGATTCCAGCCCAGAGGAACATCCCATCTTTGTCTAACTCAATTACTTCATTTAATCCACTGTCTTTAACCTCCCAAGGCTTCCCCAGCGCTGACACGCCTCTGGAGACCCGTGTTAGCCATTCCTCTCTGTGGGCAGTGCCAGGCTGAGCCCGGCACCAGAGCAGGCAGCTGCCCAAGAAGGGGTGGCTGCTCCCAGGCCCGCAGGCAGATGCATTTTCTCATCCCCCGAAGGTGCAGGTCTGGCTGGTGAAGGGCTCCTAGAGGAGCGTGATGAGGCAGGGCAGGGCTTCCCCAGCGCCCTGCCAGCCCTGCCTGTGCCCTCCTGCCCATGCGCTGCAGCCCAGCCAGGAGCTCGCCCTGCACTTGTCCTCAGCTCTCTGGGGCAAGGCAGACAGGGATGGTCCCCTCTGGGTTTTGGGGGGACGCACGTGGCACCGAGTACCCCCAGCGCCAACGGCACGACCGGTGCAGAGGGGACACGGGAATCGCATCAGTCAGTTCCCAGCCGCCCCGGGTCACGCCTCGGGACGCTGCGAAAGGCTCACAGTGACAACGCTGGAAGTGACATTTTTAACCAAAAGTGCAGGGAAAGGTCAGCTCCGGAGGGAACAGGAGGGACAGGGAGGCGCAGGGAGCAGCTGCTGCCTGCAGTTTCCCCACATGAGCAGATCAGAGCCCTGCGCACGCAGGAGCGACTGCGCCGTGCCCGGCAGAGCAGAGCGTGTGGGGCTGACAGTGCCAGTGTGCCCCCACACTGGCAGAGGTCAGGGACGGTGCAGAAGCACAAAGAGCAGACTGGCATGCTCCGAGATTCTTTGGCTCAGTAGGAAATACATCCCTGGACAGCCTCCCATCAGGCCACAACCAGATCGAGGGGAGAAGCTGGAAGCTGCAGGCTGGAATTTATGAGCCCTATCCCCATTAAAATAGCCGGCGATATTTCCATCTGTCAGTAATGTTGATGAAGAGACCTGCTCCTTTGCATATCCCAGGCCTTACCCAAACAAAACCAGCACCAGTCAGGGCAGGATTTGGCACACAGATGACGATTGCCATGCTAGGAATTTATGGCTCCAGCCTGCCCAGTCTCTAGTAAGAGCAGGAGCAGGGAACCATATAATCTTTAAGGTCCCTTCCATCTCCAGGCATTCCGTGATTCTATGAAATTCCCTTGGTTTGCTGCTAACAACAAACCCCCACAGCCAAAGGCTCAGGCGGAGCAGGTCAGCCATGGTGACAGGGTGACATTTCTGGGCACATTTCCCTGCTTTTGTGCATAAAATCTGCAGCAGCCAGCTGGGCCCGGCCAGGTGAACACTGGCAGATGGCACAGAGGGCAAGTGAGTCCTTGCCCTTGCACAAGCTCCTGCCCAGCAGCACGGCACCTGCATGTGCCAGCACTCCTGCCGTGTGCCAGAGCCAACAGGTGAGGAGCCTCAGCACCAACATCTAAGCAGCATTTTGAATCAAACTCACCCCAGATACAGGAAATGTGCACAGCAGGAGCCTGGAGGGACATGGTCAAGTTGGCAGCATCCAGTAGCCCAGCAACTGACAGCCACTCCAGCCTTGGACACTCATGTCCCTGCTGCACCAACCATCTACAGAACTCAAGAAGACACCCACAAAGAGAGAGCACCAGCAACCACGCTTGCACATGGACAGACCCACACGTGTCCATCCCTCTGCTGCTGCAGCACGGACTCTTGGGCCCCAAAACCACTGGAGGGCTGGCAGTGACAGCTGGGGGAAGCCCTGCAGTTCAGGTAGGCCAGCAAGGGACAGATGCCAAGGACTAAATACAGCATTTCTGAACTTTCCACGAGCCCAACAGAGCAGCTGTGCCAGAGCAAGGGCAGCCTTTGGGCAACCTTGACCTGCTGGGTGGGCTCCTACCTTGGGCCGCTGGCATCTTCCCCTTGTTTAGCTGCTTGAGGCGCTTCTGGTGGGACTTGCCGTTGTAGTGGATCTGCGCCTGTGCAGCCGAGTTGAGTTGGATATTGCAGACCTCGCAAAGCGTGAATGACTGGTGCTTCTTCTCCCGCTTCATGCGCTGCTCGGGCTGGCTGGGGGGGCAGCTGGCCTCCTCCACCAGCTGCACTGCGCTCTCGGGGCTGTGGGATGGGCTCAGGGGTCGCTTCATGCCTGCGGGAGGAAGGACAGACCCACTGTGAGGACAGAGGGACAGGAACGGGTGCCAGGTGAGGCAGGAGAGCCCAACACAGGTCCCACACCTGTGGTGTGTCTGAATCTGGGGGGATCCCTGAGCAAGTGCAACAGCGTTTGGGCAAGATGACGCGAGCAGCAGCATTCCCAGGAGGTTAGTGCTGGAGTAGAGAATAACCCACTTCTTCCAAGTTTCCAGCTCCAGACGACACTCCTCGTGTCAGGTCAAGTCTCTGTTCGCTCGTGGGCAGCACTGTGGGTTGGCCCGAGGCAGAGTTAGGATGGAACCAACTCTCTGCAGGCAAGAGATTCATTCGGCTGGCAGGACTCGTGTGCGGTGCGGGTGTCCCACAGCCCGTCCCCACCACGGCAGGAGAACGACTGGCACTGGCACCGTTGGCCACCAGCAGGTGCCTGTCCTGAACACGGGGCTCTGTGGGACCAACTTGCATCAGGAGCCAGAGCCCCAGAGCCACACAGGGACACCACAGAGAAGAGCAGCCCATGGAGGGATTGGGGTCAACTGGGGACAGCCCTCCGGCGGCCTTTGCCTTGCAGGGACACTGTTCCTGCTGCCCGACCCCGAGCTGGGAATCGGTGGGACATCCAGAACAGCCTCGGAGGCGCGAAGGTCACCCGAGCCCTGCGATCCAGTTACCACCTCGGAGCTGGCAGCTGCGGCTCACAAATCCCCGCGGGCACGCTGCGCCCAGACACCGCAAGGGGCCAGGGCGGGGGCCGGGGTGTCTGTGGGTGGCCAGGCAGGAGCCAGGGGTGCCCTGCAGGGATGTCCCCGGCACCCTCGGCAGCGCTGCGGGGTGACCGTGCGGGACTGGGGTGACCGTGCGGGACTCAGCCGCCCGCACGCTGCTCGGGCAGCAGGGAGCAGAGCGGGGCCGTGGCCGCCCCGCCGCGCTCAGCACCCAGCCCGCCACCAGGGCTCGGTGCTCGGCCCCACCGGGGGCTCGGGGGGGCTCGGGGCGCT
>VZRO01003874.1:140409-159387 GCA_013397915.1 Daphoenositta chrysoptera
CACCCGCGAACAGCAGCCCGTGGTCCCGGCAGGAGCTGCGATGCCCGTGGGAGGACAGACAGCGGGACAGCGACCCGTGCTGTCACGGGACACGGGCAGCAGCTGCTCCGCCGCCACCACCTCCGCGGGCAGCCACGGCCACGATTAATCAATGGATTCATCAGGGAGTTGTCAGTAACTGAGCAGCTCCCGTGGCCACGGAGCCCAGTGGTCTATCCGGTGTCAGAAGCCGCGCATGCAGCAGCAGCTCTTTGCTGCTTTCGGCCACATCCATTTAACGCGGTGACAATTCGGTTTGTGCCCCCTCAGCAAACGTCCCCCGGTGTGGGAGCACTGGTGACTAAAGCAGCGGGTGAACGATTAGTGACTCAGCGCATAATTTTGCTCATTTTGTGCCTTTTTTTAGCGCGGGGCGGACAGAGCTCACACAGCAAACTCTCGCCAGGCACCGCCACCGCTCCCTCACAGCGTCCCAGCTCCGGGCACCCACCTGGGGCTGGGGACATTCTGCAGGCAAGCGTCTGTTTCATGTGGTTCTGCCGTGGAAAACAGGGAGAAGAAGCTGGAAAACACTGCCAAGGGCTTTGGCTTGTTCTTCATTCTCCCTTTTATTGTTTCCTTTCTGACCTGGGAAAAGGCAAGGGCAGCCCCGCAGCCCCGGCTGCGCAGTTCTCACCGCGCTGGCGCTGACCCGGAGCTGCCTTTATCAGGAGCAAAGCACTGAGCTCTTGTCTTGGCGGTAACTGATGTCTGCAAACACCAGGTGCCGGCTTGAATTAACAAGCTCTTCGAGCTGGAATTGTGCTGAACACCCAGCGCTGGGCTGAACGCTGCCAGAGGAACCTCTGCCCGGACCAGCCGCATCAGCCCAAGGGCCGTGCGAATGGCTGCATCCCGCAGGCTGGGGACAGTGACAGGGACGTGTCAGCTGTTTCCTCTCATCCTCACAGACAGGGCAGCCACAGCACGGCCGCTGTACAAGTGCAGAAACCCGACATGTGAGAGCAGGTCCAGCCCTGGGTGACTCCGTGTCCGGCAGTGCTAACCTGGCTGTCCGCACCTCCGGGTGATCCGTGTAGGGGCGGAGAATGAGGTCGATGTCCTCGGCACCGCCACCGCACCTGCACGGATCCCCCTCCATCCAGGGGGATGAGCTGAGCCACTCACGGGTTCCCCGGTGCCACCTCTCTCGTGCCCAGATCTGTGCCATCACACAACCAATGTGACCAACGCAACCAGTGCCAGCCGCTCCCATCTCCCATGGGGAGCTGCTGCTGATGCTGGCAAATGGTCACCCAGTGTCACCAAACTCTCTCGTGGGGTCAGAGTGACACAGCCACAAAGCAGTTCCAGGGGTGGCAGCCCCAGCCACCGCGAGGGGACAGCGAATTGTCACCTCCCTCAACCAGCTTTATCTTTGCTTTCTCTGTAATGATTTCCCAGCTGCTTCCCCATTTCAGCCGATAATGGGACTTCACTCTCTATCTGGGTCTGAGAGGCGCTTGCCTTGTTCAGGCTGGAGAAAATCAATTCCCCTCTCACTCAAGTCTTTCCAAGACAGATGAACTGAAGATCGTGCCTGCCTGAGCAAAATATTTATTCAGTCTGGGAACAGATTTACTTTTGAACCTTCTATAAATACAGCTGAGGGCCCCCATTTAATCCCTTACCAGAAGACCTAATTTTATTTGTTTTATGTTTTAAAGAATCCTCCCTTTTCCGACGCCTTGTCAGCAGGTGAAGAAATTTGGATTTTTGGCACTCAGCTTGGCAGTGGGCATAGCCAGCCGTGCTGGGCAGCCAGTGCCTGGTGCCACTGCAGGATGGGGCTCGGTTGTGACAATGTGGGACCCCTGCACTGCTGGGTCTGGTATCTGCAGGGTTTCCTGCTCTCTGTTACTGATTTACACCCATCAAAGCTCTGCTGGAGCCAGGGCAGGCAGGGAGAGGCCAAATCCTCCACAGAGGCGTCTTTGTGACCCTGCCTGCCCTGCCCACATGAGGGTCCCTGTGGTGGGGGCAGAGTACCGGTGTCAGCAGGGCCATGCACGACTCTGCAGCCCCTCAAGACCTGTGACCACCTTCCTGCAGACCCATCACCCCATCTGCGTGAGCCCCCCGGGACCAGGCACGCTTTGCTCCATCCACAGCCAAAACAGGCTTCGTGCACCATGTGCTAATTAGGATTGGAAGGGGCAGCTTTTTATCCGTGATGCAGCAGGAACGTCACCACCAACCAGTCACCCTCTCCACGGAGTGACACACCCAGCAGGGACCCTGCCTGGGACCCCAGCATCGCACCACCCTGACCCTCCAAAGGTCCTGCATCCTGCCCTGCCTGCGTGATCTGTCACTCCACAGCCAGCAGTCCCTCAGCTGGGGCTGCAGAGGGGTTGGGGTTCCTGCCACTGGCAGGAGAAGGAAAAGCTCCTTGGCCAGCCAGGGGTGGGTGGGCAGTGGGGAGCTGCTCCCAGGGCGCTCAGGAGGATCCTGCCACCTGCCAGCACCGTGTTCTTGCCAGAGGGTTTGCCCAAGTCCTTAGGAAGAGAAATGTTCCCAAGGACAAACTGAAAAGCTTTCCCAGCACCATGCAGATGCCAAGAGCCAGCAGGTGCTGGAGCTGATTTTCTGCCACCAGAACCCACCTTGGCACTTCCCTGGCACAGCCATGCCAGAGCCCCGTGCCCGTGGGAGCAGCACTGGCACCGTGGCAGTGCCAGCAGCAGGCCGGGTGCCTATAAATCCCTTTGACTCCTCCTCTGCCTAAGTCAGCATCTGTCAGCACTCATCCTGCCCCGAGATTCCGGCACTGCTTTGTGCCTTCCAGCGGTGATGGAGCACACAAGTCATCATCTCCCTCCACATCTGGCCAGGAGGGTGAGATTCTGGCATGGGTGTGAACACCAGGGTGCTGCTTCCAAGTCCCTTCCCGTGCTCTGCAGCAGCTCCTGGCCAGAGTGAGCTCCTGGACAGACCCAGGGTGGACAGACAGACCCCAGCCTGGACAAGGGAATTGCTGTGTTCCCATTTGGCATATCCCCAGCCCTCTGAAGGCTCCTCCAAAGGCACAGCGTGCTCTACACCACAACTGCCTCACTTATTTGACACACTTATTAAATTGTTATTACACCTGTTGGCTAATTACCTCCTCTGGAAACCAGAGGGGACATAAATTTGACATTGACCTGTGCAAACCTGCAGCCCTACAGATGTTGGCTGGGTCTGGGGGGCTCAGTGGGGTTTGGAAGAAGTAGGGGACTGGGTACATGGCTCTGTGGAAGTGTCCCTCCCTGCCCCACCAGCCCACTGCTGCAGCAAGATGGGGAGTGGGGAGCCCAGAAGTGATGGTGAACCCCCTGCACCACAGGCCTGGGGTGCCAGCACTGCCCTTCCAGCACCCTCCGCCTTCCTGAGCACAGATTAATCTGGGAGAGCTTTAATCCTCTAAAGCCCTTTCGTAACAGCCCTCAAAAATAAGCCTGGAGAGTTCCTAATACTTCTTGAAAATTTGGAGTTGGGATATTTATAGGCTCTGGTCTTGCACCCAGCACTGGGTGGGAGGGCTCTGAGGTGGAGGAACCTGCTCTGGGGGGGGACCAACCTCAGCTCTCGCCCCCCAGCCCGGCCAGCAGCCGCTCTGTGCCGCTCCCAGTCTCCTGCTGGCTCCGTAACAAGCTTCCCTTGTTTGGGATTTTTATGTATTTTTTTTCCTACAAGCATTTCAGGCTCCTCAGAAGAGCCTCCAGCCCAGCGCACAGACCGGCTCTGTGCCTTCAGACCTTCAAACGAATGCAGAGCAGCAGCGCTTCCGACCAAAACAAACAGCCGCGCCCCCCGGGCACGTGGCCGAGGAGGGCGAGGGCAGCGATTCACACAGAGTAACAGAGAAAGTTCAGAAAAATGACTGACCCCCCCAAAAATGTGCCAGAAATTATCCACATCCACAAAAAGCAGGAGGCTGGGGTCCTGCTCTGCTGGTTTCCAGTCACCATCTCTGCCACATTGGTCCTGGAAGGGTCCAGCGAGCCTCTGGACATCCAGGGCAGCATCACTGTGGCACCTGCAAGGGCCAAGTCATTGGTCCCACGTCTCCTCTGCTCCAACAGATAAAGGGGAAAATATATTCCAAAAAGCTCTTGCCCCTTTGCCACGTGGTTTTACAAAGATGTGACCTGCTGTCCCCGGGGCAGCGGCTGCAGAATTCTCCCAGTTCCAAGGCGGCAGAGCTCTCAGGGAACTGGGGAAGGAAGATGAGAACCCCCTCTGATCTTACACGGGCAAAACCCACCCCACATTCAACCGTTCCTTCATCCCCCTGATGTCGAGCAAGAGCCGGTGGCCGGATGTCAGCAGCAGAAATACTCAAACTGGAGACAGAGTGCTGGCCACAGCCAGGGGCATCAGCCTGATTCCCACCAGAGAGGCCCCAGCTCACCCCCTGACTGGTGGGCACAAGGCAGAGGAGTGGGCAGAGCTGGCACAGAGCTGCCAGGATCAAACCTGTCGGCCAGAGGAACCCAGCACCCCACCATGGGAAGCAGCAGGGATGCCCAGTGCCCCCAGCACCCTGAGCCTGGCTCCTGCTGCCTGACCAAGGTCCAGCAGCTGGGGCAGCTCCTGACTCCAGGCAGACACAGGCACAGATCGGGGCTTCACCTCAAAGTGTTTCCTTTGCAATTTCCCAGTGATCTTTCTTATCAACTAATTAAAAAATTTCCATAATTAGGCCAGGGAAAATCACGACTCGGGAACGTTCCCATTTCAAAGCAGCGCAGATCTGTTTGGTATCAAGGGCTCGGAGCCCTCTCCAGAGCCAGGTTCCCCCAGAACCCTCCCCCGTGACTGGGACTCAGCCTGGGCCCACCCCTGCAGGGCCCCGCAGCCCCAAGCCCACCACCAGCCCCTCTCCCTGGCACCCTGCCAGGAATTCATCCCGGGGAAAACGCTGTTTACATTGCAGGGGGGAAAGTGGTGGGGTTTTATATAAAAAACAACCATAAAGGGCCCTCTGACAGCGAGGGATTCTCCGTGCCTTCAGCCCCTGTGAAGTCAGGAGAGCTTGGGGGAGCACCCACTCTGCCCCACAGCCATGCAGAGCAAAGCTCCCCCCGTGCCCACAGCCCGGGGTGGCTGTGCCAGCCCTGCTGCCATGGCCAGGGTGACAGCGCCAGCCTGGCCCTGCCACCACCCCCAGCTGGGCACACTGGCATCCTGATGCCTCTGAAATACCAACACCTGCATCCAGGAGAGCACCAGGGAACCTCCCACGGGACCTGGGGCATCCTGTGCCCGCAGAGAGGCTCGTGGCTCCTTAAATCTGTAGGTTCCCTTTGATGACTGGCAAGTAAATTGTTGTATTTCTAACAGAAATGGAACAGTTGCTACAGTGCAGCTGCAGCCTGGATTTCCTTGAGAGCACAGACATAATTCCTGACAGGGGCTTTCTGACACAGAAATTATGGCGCTATTTTGGAGGCAATCTCAGAGCATCATACTAAGAAACAGCCTTTGTACATCACAATATCGTTGCTAAATTGACAAATAGACCCTCATGGGCTTCATTATTCTGCTCCGGGTGCACATTTTTGCATTTTTATCATCCCTAGAAATGATTAAAGGGCTGCAGAACTGAAGGCTCTGGCTTTGGAAAACTCAAACTCCAGTCCCGATCGAGCTGAGGAGCAGGAGAAGCAGCTGGAAGGGCTGCAGGGCTCAGAAAGGGAATCTTTGCCCCTACAATGTGTAAGTCTGGCACGTTTTGGGGACTGTCCTGTGTTTCCGTGACAGCTTTGCTTTTAGAAATTCACCAGGGTAAAGCAACGTGACTGACATATCCAGTGCTGGATTGGGAACAGCCGTGCAAAGGTCCTTGTTCAGTCAATAGCAGACCGGTGTTGTGCACTCGTAGAAATACATCGATCTTCCCAGAAACGTTAGATAAAAGCCAAACAAGAGGAAGGTCTCCAGAAATACAACAAATAAGAGCCCAAAGACCAGGGTTCCTTTACCAGCCACCAG
The DNA here is from genome assembly GCA_013397915.1 of Daphoenositta chrysoptera. Classification (NCBI taxonomy): domain Eukaryota; kingdom Metazoa; phylum Chordata; class Aves; order Passeriformes; genus Daphoenositta; species Daphoenositta chrysoptera. Next base: position 146,428 of record VZRO01003874.1, read on the forward strand.
CCGGGGCAATGCTCGAGGAGTATTTTTGGGTTGGAACAGCTGTGGATGGCCACAGCATCGCTCCAGGCTCCGCATCATGGGACCCACAGACACAGATGAAGAGCAGGAGGGTGCAGGCAGAATGAGCTGGGGCAGCTCTGCCCTGTCCCTGTCCATGTCCCCATTGGCACCTCGACAGGAGCCTTGTCCCGGGACAGCTGGGAATGCCAGGCAGAGCACCAGCTCCCAAAAACAGTGCAGAGAACATCAGCCAGGCAGGTGGGGAGGGATGGGGTGGGATGGGATGGGATGGGATGGGATGGGATTTAAGGTCCCTTCCANGATAGGATAGGATAGGATAGGATAGGATAGGATGGGATGGGATGGGATGGGATGGATGGGATGGATGGCTGCTCTGAGAACAATCCAGCAGGATGGCACCTCCTCACCTGAGCAGCCAAGCCCCCAGCCCTCACCTACCATGGCCAGGACATGCAGCCCTCCACAGTCCAGCACTGGGGTCCAAGCCCTGAGGCCAGCGAGCCACCAGCCCTAAAAAATATTTCTTACTCCTGGGACTATGAAACCAACCTCGCAGTTTCTCCATACAGAGGCTGCTGCTCTGCCAGAGTCGAGCAGCACTCGGGCAGCGAGAGCAGCCGCTCTGGAGCCCCAGCCAAGCGCGATGAGAGCTCGGGGATGCTCGGGGATGCACAAGACTCACAGTGGGAAGTCACAGCCTGGCACAACGTCACAGCCCTGCTAACGCAGAGCCTGGCTCTGTGCATTCACAGACGGAGCCACATCCAGGGTCACACCAGCCTTTTTTTTCCCAACGCACGTGGCAGATTATAGAACAAGCACGAAATCCACAGCACACGGTATCGTCACCCCGCCCTGAACTCTGCATATGGCAAGAGAGTTTCTGGTCGGCAGAATCACACTGGCAGCTACCGAGGGACCGACACGGCTCCTCCATCCCCACGGAGCCATTCCAGCCGAGTGACAAACATCATTCAGCAAAGCCGCCGGGCTGGATGATCCGTCGGAAAACACCTGCAGTCACTCAAAAGGAAAAAAGTCAGTGGTGGTGGATTTGGATGGCGTTGGCTGAAGAAACTCCCAGCCAGGCTGGCAGCCGGGACAGAGCCTCATTTATCCGCGGGCTGTCACACACGGCGGCACTGCCCATTGATGCTATTTTCAGGCTCCGTGCCCCACATGCAGACACAGCAGCTCACACAAACATCTCCGCTCCCCACTCAGACACCCCAGGTAACACGGCGGTGAAGCCGATGTGTGCGCAGCGCTGAGCAGGGCAGGGCCAGATCCTGCCCCACATCTTCACCCAAAATTGCTCCCTGTGGGGCAGAGGTGCTTCATGGGACCCACAGACACATCCAGCCCTCGCAGGGGCAGCTCCAGCAGCGAGGTGCCAGCGAGCTGGTGCTGATCCCTCCACACTGGTGAATCAACCTGGAAGCCCCTTAGAGCCTCCAGGAGTGCGATGCCACGCTCTAGACCCCTCACCTTCACACGGAATCATCTCTATTTAAGCAGCACTTTCAAATTTTGCTCTGAAAACACATCGCAGCCAGTGGTGCCAAGATGTTGTTTTCCCACACGCCCATCCTTCAGGATCGGCGCTCACCGCCCTGCCAAGGGCAGGCACAGGCACGTCCCTGTGCCGGGATCCGTGGGGTTCGCTCTGGGGCAGAGCAAGCCCCAGCCCTGCCCACCCCGATGCGAACTCCTTAAAAGCTTCCACCAGAACTCACTGCTGCTCCAAGTTAACAGCAAAGTCTATTGGCCATGGCCAAGGGAGAGTGGGGATCCTGCTTCTGCCTCCGCGTTCCTGGACCAGGGCACCCCTCTGCTCCCACCCGCAGACACGGCCAGCAGAAAGCGCTTTTGTACAGCTCGCTGAAGGTCCTTTTCCGTAAGAGCCAAGTGTCCCCGTGGAGGCAGCCAGAGCCTCGGCTCCATTCCCAACACAGCTCTCCATGTCCCGATCCCAGCACGGACGCGTGCGGCTCCAGGCACGCTGCGAACAAGCCGGGGACACGCCGGGTGTGCTGTGCACGCCGAGCAGCACGGCCGGGCCCAGAGGGGCCCAGGGGCCATTCCAGCCCCCCTGCCCCGGCCGGGCCGCACACCCCGACCCCTGGGCCAGCGCCGCCCGCGCCCAGGTGCTGCCGCAGCGCCCAGTGCAGCACCCACCCGTGAGGGTCCCACGCCGTGCCCCCCCCAGTGCGGGCACCCCGGCGGGGACGAGCCGGGGTTACCGGCCCCCGGCGGGTCCCGCTCGGCGTGGGAGCCTCAGCCCCGCTCCGGAGAGCCTCGGTAAAGTCCCGCTCAAGAAGTTTCCCTCCTGCCCCGACCCCTCCGGGTGGTCAGTGGGGCCGGCGTTCCGCCAGCCCCGCCGCCCCTGCCCCGCTGCCCGGCGCCGCCGGGATGGAGCGCGGGGAGCCCCGCTCGCCCCGGCCGAACATCCGGCCCCGATCCCGGTTCCCGGGGCCCCTCCAGCGCATCCCCGCACCCTCCCACAACTTTCCTACGCCTGCAACTCCCCGTGCCCACAGCCCAGCCCCGGGGCCGCCGGTACCGGCAGCCCGGCCGCCCCCGGCCGCCCTACCTGCCCAGCCGCCCGGCTCCGCCGCCGTCTGCAGCATCCTCCCGCCGGCTTCTCGCTCCCGGCCGTGCGAGCGCGCTCTCGGAGGAGGAGGAGGAGGAGAAGGAGGAAGAGGAGGAGGAGGAGGAAGGGGGGGATGAAGGCAGCGCGCGCGCCGCCGCGGTCCAACCCCCCCTCGGCGCCGCGCGCCCGCACGGAGTGGGAGGGGGAACCCCGGCGGCGCATCCCGGTGCTGCATCCCGCAGCTGCATCCCGGTGTTGCGTCCCGCAGCTGAATCCCGCAGCTGCATCCCGCAGCTGCATCCCGGTGCTGCATCCCGCAGCTGAATCCCGGTGCTGCATCCCGGTGCTGCATCCCGCAGCTGCATCCCGCAGCTGCATCCCGGTGCTGCATCCCGGTGCTGCATCCCGCAGCTGCATCCCGGTGCTGCATCCCGCAGCTGCATCCCGCAGCTGAATCCCGCAGCTGCATCCCGGTGCTGCATCCCGCAGCTGCATCCCGCAGCTGAATCCCGCAGCGGCGCCGGGGGCTCGGGGACATGCCCCCGACGGGCACCCCTCGGTCACGGCTGCCCCGGGCCGGGACGGTGGGGACCCAGGGGCTCCCCAGGCTCTTTCCCGGGGATTTGGGGGGTCGGTAAGGTGTGTGGCGGGGCACACAAAGGAGGGTGACACAGAGGGGCTGTGGGGAGGGCACCTGAATTTCAGGGTACTGAGATGCCCTGTGCGACCAGCGCCCCCGAGAATGGGGGGTCAGGTCTCAGACCCGCCAGGACCAGGGTCTCCAGCCCCGCACCCTGAGCGGCAGCCACAGCCCGGCTCTCCAGGGAGGTGGCACCGCCGGGGGCTGCGGTTCTTCGCCGATGGCAGAGCCCTGGTCCGACCCAGGCCCAGCAGGCAGCAGGGAGGAACAAGAGCTTGGCCATGCCCGGGCAGCTCGGCTGCTCCAGGAGGGTGACCCGGAGCCAGGGGCGGGATGGAGGGAGGGAGGGGGCCTGCAGGGAGATGCTGCTTGCTCTTCAGTCATCGCAGCTGGAGCACAAGGTGCCGCCAGGCAAAGGCTCCTCTGCTGCTCCCGCCTTGTGCTAAGATCAACAATTTTAAGTGCAAAAGTCTGCGCTGGCCTGTCGCTGTCATCGTTGTTAATATTTTAGCAGCTCCCAGAACCTTTCAGCGGGGCCACACAGTGCTGACACAGGAGAGGAGATATAAAAGCGTCCTGCTGCCCGCCCCAAGGAATACGCTGTCTAGACACGTTATATAATCACATTTTGCCCTCCGCCAGGACACTTCGCAGAGGATCTCAAAGCACTTCCCAAAACTGCTAATTGAGCTTTGGAGCCCAGCTGGGTGGGAACTGCTCTGGCCAAGAGCCCTCTCCTCTGGAGCAGGTACCAAGGGGCTCCTGACTCCCAGAGCACTTGCCTGCTCACTACTTCACCTCCACTAAAACGTGGAATTGATGCCAAGAGGAAGAGGTGTGGTTGGCCCCTTGCTGTCTCTGGCAGAGGCTGGAGGCTGCAGAAGTGGGGGCAGAGCATGTGCTGCTCCAAACCCCTCCAAGCCCATGATGCCCACGCCTGCAGGAAGCGCCAGAGCCACCAGCTGCCACAGAGGGGGATGCCAGGAGCAAGGAGTCCCAGTCTGAGCTACTTCTGGGTCTGTAGATCCTGGAACACAAGCAGGTGGCCCAGCAGCAGCAGATCCCACCTGTCCACACCAGGAGTCCCTTTCCCTGCTGCTGTCACAGTCAGGTCCCCAGGAGCAGCCGTGTGGCACCACTGAGCCTTGGCCTGGCTCATCATAAATCACTTTGGGTTTTCAGAACCCTTTTGCCAAAGCTCGGTGCATTTGTTTGCTGTGCCATCTGATTTTCACAATGTAGGATTTTTTTTTTTTCCTCCCTATAAATAATTACAGGCACTCTAATGGATCTCCAACTTTACAGTACCTTGGCTGTCAGGAGCCTGATGACGATGGTATAGCCTTCCTCTCCAAGGAGCAGAGACAGGGCTGGGCTCCTCCACACTTTTTTCATTTACTTTAACCCTTTCAGCCTCATTCTGCCTCCAGCACAGTGCAGGGAAGGGACTGTACTCCCCTTCCAGGCACGGGGATCAGGAAGTGCAGAGATGAGGCCTCTTACCTGACCCACAGCTCCCAGTTTTCCAGCACTGGGGAACATGGATGCATTTCTTCCCCTCCATGGGGACTCTGGCTTCCCTCTCCCAAGGGCAGCCCTTCACATTGCTTCTCCCCGAGATACTGTTTGTGCCAAGACCACAGTCACCCTCAAACATTTCGGTTTGCTGCAGATATCTCCGAAGCTGAAGACAAAACTCTAAACAAAGAGAAGGTCGTCTCCAGCTGCAGCACCCTGAAGTGCCGTGGGGCAGAGCAGCAGGAGGCACAGCACATCCAGCCCCTCCATCACACTGTAGTCGCTCACAAAATTTCTCCCAGCCCGTGCTCAGTTCTGTACAGCAACTTTGTGCACTGGAAGGAGCAGAAATCAGCCTACAAGGAAACAGGATCGGGCACTGCCAGGGGGGAGGGAGCTATGAGAGAATGGGCACTGCCAGGAAGGAATGGGCAACGCTTCCCTTTTCTTCATGTTTCTGGAGCTCGGCAGCTCTGCTTTCAGTAAACAGGGAACTCTACAATTACCCCAATGTTCTACATCCTCTGGCAGCTCTGACATCCCCCCACACAGGGAGGTGCTGGCACTGCCTGGGGACACTGTGGTGGCACCCGCCAGTGACACAGGTGATGGGTAGGGGTGACGAGCTGTCCCAGACATGGTGCTATTGAGACATTACCAACCCCAAACGTGGAACCACAGGACCCCAGGGAAGGAGAATCCTTCCTGCAGCACCCACTGGGGTCCCACAACAGCAGCTGGCTGCAGTACCCAGCTCTCAGGGTGCAGTGAGAGCTGTCCATCTCCTCCCTTGGCACTGCATGGCAGGGGCCAGCACCAGGCAGAACTCAGGTTTCTGGGTACGGAGGACCATGGAAGACAGGTGGGCAGAGGAGAGGCCGTGCCCAGGGGCCGAGGCGGGGTCCCAGAGGCAGGGAAGGTCGGTGTGGGGTGGTTCAGGCCCAGCACCACTTTCCAGGAAGGCTCGCTGGCTCCTCGGCCGCCGCGCTGAGCCGTGCCAAGCTGCTCCGGCAGCTGCCGTGGCCGTTCAGCAGCTGTTGAGCTGTAATTGCTCATTGAGTCATAATTTATTTTTTTTTTCCCAGTGAAAGCAGCACTGTCAGGGAATTAAAATCTTTTCAAAAGCCCATAAAGATTTCATAAACGTTTCAGAGCCAGATCAGGGGGGGTTTAGCGCCTTCACAGCCAGGACCCAGGGAAGGCAGTGAGGAGACCAGCAGTGGAACGCTCCAGAGCTGTGACTGGTGACAGGAACAGCGCTGGGCAGCACCAGCCCACGGGGAGCTGCGTGAGGCTGCACTGCCCCTGCCCGCAGCCTGCACAGGGCAGGACTGGGCTCCAGATGGTTCAATTCACCTCGGTTCCCATGACACGCTGCTGGCGTGGCTCGTGGGAGGCCGGGACGTGGCAAAGCAGCACCTCCAGGCTCCAGGAGAGCAAAGGGCTGACACGGGGGGAGTGCAGCTGCACCAGCAATAGCAGCAGCTTGGCTCTCACCTATTTCTCAGCAGCTCAATTAGCAGTGACCAAACTCTGGCCAGCTGGGAAGCTCAGCCCCACAGCGGTGTGGGCGAGGGGCACTGACCCCACAAACTACCATGTTAGAATTCAGACGAGCCTAAGGTGTCCTCAAAAGCAAAGGTTTGTGCTCTGGGAGAGTTGTTGTAAACACGGAATGAGGTTTTCCATCGCTGCACCGTTCCACGGGAGCAGGTGTTTGCAGGTGACGACGGCGCCGTGTTCCCACCGCCGTCCCGGGCAGCTGCTATTTTTAGTGTGAGCACGGAGCCGCCTTTGATGGTCCCTCTATGAGCTCTGCAAAATATCTGGGCCAGGCATGCACAGCTCCCACAGCCCCACTCTGCCTGAAGATGCTTCCCAAGGAACGACTCAGGGATGCTGCATGAAAAAAGCCTCAAGGCCAGCAGGGACCCGTGTGCCTTTAGGGGGTTTAATGGGGGGCAGCTGTGCCCACACAGACTGCAAGAGCCAAATGTGGATTGCACCCCAAGATGTGCACAGCTAAATCAGCAGGGTGATGTTAAACCTAACCCTGAACCTCACCCTAAACCCGACCCTAACCCTAAACCTAACCCTAAACCTCACCCTAAACCCGACCCTAACCCTAACTCTAAACCTAACCCTAACCCCAAACCAAACACTACCCCTAAACGCAACCATAACTCCAAACCTAATCCCAACCCCAAGCCTAACCCTAACCCCAACCCTAAACCTTACCCCAACCCTAACCCCAACCCTAATCTTAACCCTAAACCACACCCTAACCCTAAACCTAACCCTGAACCCTAACTCCAACCCTAACCCTACCCTAACCCTAACCCCAGCCCTAACCCCAACCCATGGGCACCACAGGCAGGACAGCCCCGTTCTCTAACGGGGGTGCAGAAACAAGGGCACAAATGGGTCAGAGCTGATCTGAGCACCCATTTGGGCACCCATGGGTGCAGGAAACCACCCCCCCCACTGCTGTGGGGGTACTAGAGGGACCCCCAGCACTGCTCCTGGAACCTGCTGGCCCTGGCACCTCTCACCAGCATTGGGCATCACTTCAAGAGGCAGCTGAGTGACAGAGGCACCAATATTCATTGTTAGGGGAGAGGCTGCTGTTATTTTATGGCTGTTGTTATTTCCTTCCTATTGTAACTTTTAATTAAAATCTATGGAAGGCTGATAACTGCTCCCTTTGCATAATTACAAGGAGTAAATTTTATTATATAGGAAAGTGGTTTTAATTTTTAATAGACTTATTTTTAAGGAAGAGCAACACTTTGAAGGGATCTGTGAGCCCCAGTAACATTATCAAAGGGGACAAGAGGAACAAAGATGGGTTTATTACCTGTTCCCCATAAAACTGTTATTTTAGGGGAGTTTTGTGCTTCCTCCTAATGAGAGATGAATTGCACCAGCTTCATTTGCTGTAGAAGGAAAATTAAAATGAAACTGATAAGAGCCCAGCCTCTAGCTCCTGACTTACCTCCCAATTATAAATGAAAGCTCACAGGCATTCCAGAGATGGGGCTTGATGTCTACATTAATTATAAATAAATTATCTACACCTAATGTTTAAATGAAATTTCAGATAAAGCTTTATATTTAGAAAAACGTTGCATCAGTGCATAAATATTTATGCGAGGAGTCTGGGTGAACTGCGGCTGCTTCAGCGTGACGTGGGAGCAGAGCTGGAGCAGGGAGCCTTGCCTGGGCACTGAGAGGAAGTGGTGCTGTGCCCACCAGTGCCAGGGGGGGAACAGGGCAGTCAGCTCCTAAACCCAACCCACCACTGGTGTTTGGAGAGGGGAGGTGATGGGACACTCCGGGCCCGTGTCAGGCTGACGTTGTCAGAGCAGCAGCACGCACTGCCCGTGGCCAGGGAGGCTGGTGACAGTGACAATCCCCACGGTCCCATCCTTCTCCAGCCCTCAAGACTCTGGGGCAACGTCTCATGGGACCCCCGAGGCAAGTGCTGCCAGGGCTGGGGTGAGCCTTTAGAGCAGCCAGAGTGGAAGAGGGAAAATCTGACAGGCCCCAGCTGAAAGCTGTGCGAGAAACCAGTAAAGGAGGATAAATAAAATTGATTGAAATTGTTCGGCCCCAGCCACTTGTGCAGGAGTCCAGGCGAGGTCCAGGCAGGATCCAGCATCCTGAGCAGCCACCGCTGAGCTGGGACATCATCCCTGAGGACACAGGGAGCTGCCTGTGCCCACACTCCTGGCCAGCCCTGGGATCTGCTTCATGCCATCAAAATCTGGGATGCAGCAGCTTTCCAGGGCCATGAATGCATTTGTCTGATTTCTTTCTGATGCCTGAGACAGAGAATGCCTGTCAGGAAGAACATCCCTGTCAGAGAGAACATCCCAGCCAGGCAGAACATCCTGGCCAGGTGCACACATGAGCCACCAGCGAGGGCTGAGCAGGCAGAGCCGGGAGCAGTTGGCCCAGGAATTTTAGCAGGGTCACCTTTGGTATCGCAGCACTGCACAGTCCTCATTCTGCAACGGGAGCAGTATCTCATTTCTTCCTCAATTAGCTCCTGATTATCAGTGTCCCAGGGCCCCTTTCCAGTCTCTGTTTAATGCACCATTAATAATTCATTTCTCAGATAGCAGGAACGCAGCGCGAGGTTGGGGCTTTGTGACTAATAAGTGCCAGAGCAACTCTCATCTCCAAGGGACAAATGAAGGCAACAAAAATAAAGTGGAAGAATCAAAGATAATATGTTTGGTGGCCTTTAATCAAACTCTGCATAAAGGGTTTGATTACTCAAGTGAAGAACACACATGCACACTGGGCTCCCATGCCTCGCCAGCATCATCCCTGTCCCACTGCCTTCCCTGGCACAGAGAGAAATGGAGGCACCTCGAGTTAAAACTAGGGCTGGCCTGCACTGCCCTCCTCCCAGGGTTAGGGGTTTGGGTACAAACTAGACCTTTCCTCAAGCTGGAAAATCCCAGGAGCAGATTTCTGGGTGCCCAGCAGAGCCAGCGCAGTCGCTGAGGAGTCACACGCACGCTGGCAGCTGCACATTAAGTGTGACGGGTTTCTGACAGATCCAATTATAAAGCCAGGTCTCAGCAGAATTGCAGCCCTAAGATTTAGTGCATGAAATTTCGTTTGGGAATTTTCGGATATTGCAGCTTGTGCCAGGGGTCCCCGCAGGCCCCAGACGGTGCCAGCACCTGCCAGCTGTCCCTGGGTCTTACCCCACTGTGCTGTGTCCCCTCTCTGCCACATCCTGCCGATGCCCAGCCCAAAGAGAGTCACCTAAAAATACAAGAAGGAGAGCAGCCACCCCCAGCAGCGCTGAGGAAGGGGGGACCTGCAGCCCCCCTGCTCTTCTGCCCCACGGAGACGTGCCCTGGCCAGGGACTGTCCCTGCCCCTGCACGGTCTCTGGGATCACGCACAGCCTAGGGGCTGTAAATCACTCCACTCCCAGTAGCTGAGGATCTGCCCGGGCCTTTCCACACAGCCCTAGGATGATATTTTTAGCCCTTTCCTAGAAAAACAAGGTGGGCATGTGTGATGGTCCTGTTCTCGGCTGACCAGGGACTTGGCTGCCCCGGGAATGCTCCTCAGGGGAAAGCAGCCAAGAAACCTCCAGGGATGAAAGATCTGGGGCATAGAGGACATAGGGATGTGAGTCCAGCTGCTCCCACGGGGCTCTGGTCCGAAGAGAAGTCAAGTCTCTTTGCCAGGCGTAGGGCTGTTGTGCCCCAGCCAGTGCTGCACGATCTTTTTCCATTAAAACCCCGGGATCAGGGGGGTTGTTTTACTTTTTCGAAGTGGCTGAGAGCGCAGGGCTGTGCCCCGGTGCTGACAAGGGACCCTGGGGTCGCAGGTGAGCACAAAGCTTGGGTTGAAAGCTGGCAGCTTTCAGCACTGCTGCCATCGGGTCAGATCGGAGCTGCATCACCATCCCCTGGCTCGGGAACCCAGGAGCTGTTGGGAAAACACATTTGCCTTCACATCCACGAGGCTGTTCCATCCTCTGCCATCCGCAGCTGAGCCCAGGCTGGCAGGAGCAGCCAGAAGGACGGTGCTGGGGGGCTCGGGGACTGTAGGGGGGCTGGAGTCTCCCCAGTCCTGACTTTTGTGCCCTCCTGGGGGCACCCAGTGAAGAGCTGCAGCTCCTTCCCCAATCCCAGATGGCTCCCGTGCACTGGCACCTCACGGCTGGGCTGGTGGGATCCACAGCGGGCACAGGTCTCAGCGGGTACCCGAGTGCCACCCAGCAGGGACACCTCCCTGATTCCGGGATGAGCAGCCCCTGGTTTTGACATCCTCATCGCGGTGCTCCCGCGATGCCCTGAAATTACGCCTCACCCAGCTCGGGTGGCATCGCACGCTGCGTGCCGGGGAGCTGTTCTAACCTAAGCAAAATAAACCTGCAGTGATTATATTTCCTGCCTCCCGCTCGGGGCGCGAGGGAAATTGTTTGATGCTAATCCCCTTGTTTAATCCACCAGCATCCTGACATGCGAACAGTCAGGATTAACTCCCGGCGGGAATCGTCCGACACGCGGCCGTCGCTGGCGGGGCCGAGCGGGACAGGGACACCCCCGCAGGCTCCCGGCAGCGGAGGAGAGGGGATGCAGGAACAAAATGGGAAGAGGGCTTCTGGTTTTTGGGATCCAATTCGTCCACCACAAGCGCTTTTCTCCAAACTGGAATTTCCCCTGTTACGGAGAAGGAAGCTCCAGCTGTCCCAGGAAAGGTCACCTCGAGGTCTGACGTGCTCCCGGGCTCTGGAAGAGATGCTGTGCAATAGCCAGATTTTCAGATGTGCCTGGGAAGCAAAATTCAGTCCCCATCCCCCTCACCCACGATGCCACCGGACTCCTGCTGCTCATCCTGCTGCTGCCTGAGCCAGAGCCACGAAGCAGGATGGAGCCACCCCCAGGGCAGCACCCCCAGCCCCAGGCACCTCTTTGATAAAGGTGCCTGAGGTCCTGCTGCGGCTGCTCTGTGCCCTCGTTGCTGCCCTGGATTTCAAATTTCAATTTGCCTGACTTTATCTTCCAGCCCCAGTTCTCATTATTCCTCTCTCTGCCAAGTAAAAGAGCCCTTTAATACCCAGCAGTTTTCTCCCCAGGAAGATACTTGCATGCTGTAATCAAGTCACATCTCAGGCTGCTTCCCGATAAGTCGAACAGGCTGAGCACGAAGTCCCGCTAAACACCAGCCTGGGGAAAGGGCTGACCTGAGGCGCTGCCAGGTGGAGGAGCCGGAGGTTTTCCAGCTGGTGCCTTGCGAGGGGAATCGGTGCTTTCTGACGCACTGATGACAAATGAAATGAGCTGTGAAAAATAAATCGCTGCATTGCCCTGACTCTGTGAGCACACCCGGCTGCCGGGGGCACGGGGGGTGTTTGGGCAGGAGGGCACGGGCGTTCCTGGGGCTGTGCCCACCCTGGCAGCCTGTGGGCCAGGGGCAAACCCCTTTCACGGTGTTTCTGCCAGCAGAACTCGCTGCAGCAGCTCTTTGCTGCGGGGCTAATGGTGCCCATCGCTGCTTACAGGCAGCCACTCGTGATGGCCGGAACGTAAGTGCTTTGGGGAGCTGAGATAAGCAAAGGTGCTTTGAGCCACAGACTTCTTCCAGCCCGGGGATTTGGCCACAGGAGGCCAGCTCTGAAGGATGCCAGCCCTGAAGGATGCTGGCTCAGAGGGATGCAGGCTCAGAAGGATGCCAGCCCTGAAGGACACGGACCAAGGTCGCAGCACCGATCACTGCAGCTCGGCTGCTCCTGCCGCCAGGCCCAAGGTGACCGAGCCCCTGGGAAGGAGAAGTCAGAGGCAGCTGACGTTCCAGCAGGGACGCAGAGGGAAGAACAAGCAGAGGCTGGATACAGACCCACTTGCAAAACCCACAGAGAGTCACAATCCTGTCCTGGCCCTGTGTCCCACGGAGTCAACTGCACCCTCTCAAAAAGGGGCAAATTTTGTCACAGAAATTCTGGTTTGGAGCACCCCAGCGGACAGCCAGATCTACCAGGGCTGGTGAGAGGTTGCACCACCCAGTGCTGTGGGCACCCACTGGGCTAACTCCCAACCTGAATTCTCCAAGCACGAATCAGGGCAATTTGAGCTGAGCAAAACGATCTGGGGTCCCTGCGGGAGGGATCCTACCTAGGGAGCGGGAGGAGAGGCCATCCCAGCCCACAAGGAGCTACAAATAACTCAAATGGCCTCATTACCCAGTTTCTGATGAACAGGAGTTTGGTTTTCCCGGGGCCATCTCCACCTGAAAGCGGGCTATGTGTGCCTGACACTGCGGGAGCCTCTGGTACCAAAGTCAGGCAGGAGCAGGACTCTGGTCCCCTGCACGTGTCCTTGCCCTTCTACAGCTCCCTGCAGAACCGCGGAGCCACCCGGGACCTGCCGAGCATCCGCGCTGCTTTCCGCCGGGGGCGCGTCCCCGGGCCGGCACCAAGGCGTGTGGCAGGATCCCGCGGGGAAGGGACACGCCTGGAGCGGCCGGTGCGAGCGCTGCAGCTCCCTGAACTCACCGGAGCATCCCCCGGCCCCCGCCGGATCATCCCCTGGTTCCCCGGCCATCCCCCGGTTCCCCCGGATCATTCCCCGGGCAACCCCCCGTCCCGCCGGATCATCCCCGGGTTCCCCGGGCATCCCCCGGTTCCCCGGGCATCCCCCGGTCCCCCCGGATCA